>OY812999.1:75880599-75893099 GCA_963681545.1 Germaria angustata | reverse complement strand
ACAATAAAAACTTTGACAGAACGCGCCCATTGTGTATTTACCAAAAAGGTGGTTATGAATTTTGCTAATTATTCTTTATTTTAAAAATGAAAGTCAAAATATTATTTGCTTTTGTGTGTTTATTTTGTTATCACCTATTGTAGTTTATTGAAAATACACCACTATACCGTATAAAGCTTTTTATTCTCATCAATTCATTTGTTTTTTTGGATTTTCAGATACATATTCATATAAAAAGGTAAAATCTTATTAATAATAGGCTGCCACTGATTTTTTACAATAAAATAATCTTATGCTATATACTTACATATAGCATGCAAATAGGTACTATTTTATAAATTAGTTTAAAAAAACAAGCTCATATTCTTCAACAGGAAATAAATATAAAAATAAAAAAATAAGTATTTTTCATATCACATCACATTTTCATATCATATTCTAACATAACTTTGATTGTCAAAGCACGCAAAAAGATGAGAGTTGCCGAACTTTTTGCGTCACGCTGCGTTAAAAGTGTTTAATGTGGCATGTTTCATATAAAGCTCTATGCACATAGACGACAGCAGACTTCACGGCTTCAAATGCTGCTCTGAAGTCAGCTTAATAATTATTTTGAAGACAGCAACAACATAATAATCAGCTGATGTGTATTTTATCAACACAAATTTCACATATATATATATATATATATATATATATATATATATATATATATATATATATATATATATATATATATATATATATATATATATATTATAATGAATAATATTAAAGTTATTGATAAAAAATGTAATAATATCACGAAAAACTATAAAAACACAAATTTATTTCTTTATTGTATTTTTGTAATATTCTTTTATATTTAATATTAAAAAAAATTTTTATTTTTATTTTTCCAATTTATATATATAATGGCAACACTATATTTGTTTAATGCTGCCCGTCAAAATAGAAAATAGCCTAAGTTGGCAGCAGCAGCAAATGCTGTTGTGCAGTCGTGCTGCTGTGCTGCCGTTAAAATAATCGTTTTCATTTAAATACATGGATTTTATTTTTGACATATTGCTGCTTGCTGTCTGCTGTCGTCTATGTGTTTAGTGATTTATGCCCCTATTGCGGTTCACCACTTTTGTGTCAGTTTGGTCGTCTTAGGTGATTTCGCATTGCCGTTCTCAACTAAACTGCCAGTTGACTATTTAGTTGTGTATCTGTTTTTTCGTGGTATTGCCGTTCTCAACTTTGCAAAAGTTTGGTCGTAAAAAACGTTGAATACACACAACTGCTTAATTGTAGTTGTGTCATTATCAGTTAGAGTGAAATTTTTTTAAAAGCGGTGAAAATTTAAATCAAAATGGAGAGATCGTAAGTATCAATTTTTGTAATAATTTTTTCACAATTTTTAAACACTTTTATTAGTTTGAAAATAACAACGAAAGTCCAATTTGAGCGGCTTGTTCAGATTATGGTCAGGAATCCGGAAATTGCTCGCGGAAAACCAAATTTTGGTGCAACGGAAAATACGTGCAAGGAGTTATGGGAAGAGTTTGCTGTAGAATTAAATAGTTTGGGACCACCGACAAGAACATCTCAAGAATGGCAACGTGTAAGTGTGTCAGTAAAATAATATTGAACAATTACAATATTCTTAATATAATTATAATCTTTCACAGGTTTGGATCCACTATAAAGCAAGCATTAAGAAAAAACTTGCAAACAATAAAAGAAACACTCAGGCGACAGGTTGAGGCCCATCACAAGAAATCCCATTAAATAGCCTTGAGGATACTGTTTCACAACTCTTGTCTTTGCAAGAGCAAGCGGCACCATCTGGCCAAGTTTTTGGCGTTGCAGCATCAACTGCAAACATTAAAAAAATTAGAAAAAAATTTGCATTGTTGGAACGACAAGCAAATGAGGCTACTGATCTCCACAATCTTAAGGTGGAGTGCGATAAATTAAAAATAGAAAAACTTAAGAATAAATTTAAAAATTAATAATATTTTATTGTTTGCTGTTGTAGATAAATTTCATCTTATTTTTTTATATATTAAAATTCACAAGTTTTATTATTTTGAAAAAATGTTTGTTGTGGCTTTAGCTCTTCATATGCCGACATTTCATTGGTTGCTAAAACCAAATCGTCAGTGAAGTTTAAGCAGTTTGATAACATTTTTTTCAATGCATTTTGCAAAAAAAAACTAATTGTTTCTAACAATTAGTCGGGATATTCTCCCGAATAATAAATTTCAATATTAATTTTTATTATTTTTTTAAGAATTACAAGTTTTTAAATATATGTACAGAATTCTTTTTTTTTTACCTTTTAAGACTCAATTAACAAATTGTTTCACAATACATAAATAAAATATTTTATACTTTTTATTCCCACAACACTTTCAGTTTAATTTTCTTCAAATTTCACTTGTCAAACGTGATATTTAAAGTTGGCAATTCGATATTTTAGGTTGGCAATTTTATGACAAACTCAACTAAAAACAGTTGTGTATCGCAATAACTAAAATGAGTTTGGTTGTGCATAAGTTGGGTTGACTCTCACACGACCAAACTGAGTTGAGTGGTGAACCGCAATAGGGGCATTAAGTATGTACATTTCATCTTAAATGTCAAAGCGAATCTGTAACGCAACGCGAAGCAAAAGTTGTATCTGACACGGCCTTAATTGCCTGAGTGTAACTTGTCTCAAAAAAATCATCCAGTAGGTACAACAAAGAATAAGTTAAAAGTTAGAATTGCAGGACATAAGTCTGATCAGAAAAATAGAGAAAACAGTGCACAGAGAACGGCATTGTCTTTACACTGTCATCAATGTAATCATTATCCGAACTTTGAAAATGTTTCTATATTAAACACTGAAACAAATTAGAAGAGAAGATACTTGTTAGAAATGCTTCACATCATTAATATTAATAATACAATACAGTTATAGGCACTTGTTACACAAGAAGTAACACCTCATATTATCATTTTATAGTTGTAGATATGTAGGTATGTATGTTGGAGAACATTTATATAAAGTATATGTCTACTCCTACATACATATTTATATATAAGTACATACATGTTTCTAAATAATTATTTTTTATCTATCTATATATATATATATATATATATATATATATATATATATATATATATATATATATATATATATATATATATATATATATATATATATATATATATATATATATATATATATATATATAAAATAAGTCCGTATATGTACGTCGCCGAACTAATCATAAACGCGTCGAGCGATTTCAACCAAACTTATACACTACGTAGGCAGTGGCCCATATATGGTTTATATGAAGTTTGGTTAAAATCCGATAACGCATGTGTGTGCGGTGCGCATGTGAAGTGAGTGTGTTTTTGGGAACAAAACCAACTTTATTAAAAACAAGTGTGTTTCTTTTCTTATTTTGTTTTGCCGTGCGAAGCAGGCAACGGGCACGCTAGTTATTTATATGTATATGTATTTTTTTTTTTTAACTATTTATTATTGTGTACATGTGTGTATATATTTTTTCATATATGACAAAAAACTTTCTCTTTCATTTTTTGAAATGGTAATTTTTTAATTTTATTATTTATAAAAAAGACAATTGTCCTGAAGATGATACTCAATGAATATCGAAATATTGACTATTATTTTTTAATTAAATTGTTAAAAAAATAAAAGACCTTAAGCTTAAAAATTATAAAGAAAACAAATTATTATAAAAAGAAGGTCAAAAAATATAGATACATTATTAAAATATTTTACTTTGACTTGATTTTTTTCAGATTTTTTTCTTCAAAATTTTGTTTTTTTTTTTTGCAATACTTTGAAAATTTACTGTTTTTTTTATTTCCTTACAATAAATTGTTAAAGTTTTACATTGAAATTTTGATTAAAAAAACAATCATCACTTCTACTCTTTTTAATGTACCCTTGATTAATTGTCAAAAAGGCCATTACATATTTTTTGTTAATAAGGCCGTTAATGTTTTTAGTTAATGCTTAGCACTAAGATTCTCTATACATACTTATGTATAGTAAGGCAATTTGAGTTTCGGTCCGAATCGATATAACTGCAATTGTACAATAAAACACTTATGGCATGTTTCTACATAACAAGTGACTCAAAAATGTTGCTCAATTGAGCATGAAAATTTGCTTTGGGGGTTTATAACACAAATGTCAAGTTTTGTTGAGTGAAAACGTAAGAGCTGTGGTTTCTACAGTGCAATTTCAATTGTCAAAACTGTCAAAAGAAGACAACCACAAAAAAGTGATTGTGTGCATGGCAAAATAATATTTTGTTAAATTTTTTCCAAAAACAGAAATTACTTTTCAAAAAATAATTAAAAATCCACAATATATATATATAATACAATATACGTAATACTACATATAAATATGGATTTAAAGAATAAAAAGTTTGTAAGTGTGCATATACACATGTATGTATATACATATGTATATGTATTAATAAATTTTGATTTATAAATAAAAAACAGCTGCTTTTGTATTCGGTCTAGAGTTGCCATTGAGTAATAAAAAAAATTGGTTTTTGTATGGAAAAAAGTAAACGAAATACTAAAATTTTCGCTATGGCAATCCTGCAATGTAATAAAACGTAAAGTGCTAGGTAATAGTAAGTAGGTTAGACAAGTGGGTTATAAAAACTCATTTTGTTACGTACTTGTCTGAGTAGTACTTGTTTGTTTGTTTGCTTACTTGTTATATAGAAACATGCCATTATTCTTACCCTACAATTAAACAATCGATAACAATGGGTTTTCTGCAGCTTATTTGAACATAATTTGTATGAACACAAGACTTCTTTTATTTTTTTATGTAGAATGTACATACGTGTGTATGAATGAATTGCTGAGATCTCAGCAATTACTTTCAGAGAACAAGATATTCTCTTGGAATAAGCTCTCTTTGTAGTTTTATAATTATATGGCAGTAGCAGTACTGCCATAATGAAAACAGTTCAAAAGCGTGTAAAATAAGAATTTTTAATTTTCCTATGCATGCTGGTCTATTAAAGCAGTGGATTATTTTATGTGACCGCAAGGGAAAATTGTGAAGATGTCGCATGTCTGCATGGAACATTTTAAACCGGATGATTTTGAAAACAATTTGCAATATGAGATTAGTAAGTTTGTTTTTAAGTATTTACAAAAATAAAAGTTAAATTTTTGCGAATCCATAAGGTTTTACTAAAAGAAGATTCTTGAAGCGCGGTGCTGTCCCAACTATACATAAAACGATCCTATCTGAACTTTGGTTTGATTGTTCTTATTACTTACATTTACTTTCAGGAAATATCTTCTTAAAGACAATTCTGTCCTAAACAGTCTTTGAAAAAAGAAGCACAATTATGAGCTTTGGAGGAAAAAAAGAGAGAAAAATTAAAAAATCCAACTGCGCCAATGTTCCCATCGATTCTATTTTGTTTTTCATATTGGCTAATATATACAACTTCTCACATCCAAGGGGCGTCTAATTACATACATTTATACAGGTTGCACTAAAAATTATTCATATCGAATATAAATTGCTTTTGGGTTGTTTGTACTAAGCATCTACTATGATTTTCTATTTTTAATATTCTTATCATATTGTATTTTTGGCATAAACATAAAAAAGTTGAATGTTTCCAAACTACTTAAATTTCACTGATGGAATGGTTTAGCGATGAACGAAATATCGTCATATGAACAGCTAAAAGAAATGCAAATAATTTTTTTTGCAAAACAACTACAAGGAAAAAAATTTAAAACGCAATTTTATTATTTTCGTTAGTAATCTATATATAAATAGGCAAGTGGAAAAAATTAAGAACAATTTTAACTGACTTAAACTCAACGTATTCGCTTGATTTTTTTGTTTTTTTTTTTTTTTTTTGTTTGATAGATTTTCAATAGGAGCAGTGCAGAATGTATTTTTTATTTTACATTTTTATGCCTAAGATATTTAAAAACAGTTAATAATATTAGCCAATCATAAAGCCATGATCGCTCTTTCTCTCTTAATTTGCTAAAAAATTACAACAAAAAATATACTGACGTTGTTGTTCTTATTGAGTCTTAACACAGGAGAATATCCTTCTTAAATTTTAAATTTACTGAACGTAAGCGGAATACCACCGCATAAATTGAAATTGAAAATAAATTCCATTGTTATGCTGATTCGTAATTTGAACATGGCACAAGCCATAGTAAATGGAACTCGAATGAGAGAAAAATGCTTGCACCGCAACACCATAGATTGCGAAGTATTAACGGGAGTAGTTCGCAATAAAAGAATTTTGATTCCACGAATAAATTTACCATTTTCTGGAACAATTCTTCCATTTATATTTCAGCGGACACAATTTCCAATTATACCCGCATTTGCTATGACCATTAATAAGTCACAGGGGCAAACATTTGAAACGATAGGTGGCCTTTTGAGACTACCTGTATTTGCTCATGGACAATTATATGTAGCTGCGAGTAGAGTTCGTTCATTCGATGGCCTAAAATTTTATATTTCAAATGAAAATTGTCAAGGAAACATACTCAATGACAATAGAGTTTTAACGAAGAATATTGTATATAAAAAAATTTTCCTTAGATAAAGATGCCAGTCGTACAACTACTTTAAATATTTTGAATAAAATGATTTTTTTTACTTTTAGTTTTTCTTCAATTAATCAAAAAATTTAATATTATTAATATAGGCAATAAATTTATGTTTCTTAAATGAACATCAAAACCGTTTCTATTATTTATTTGGAAAGCTCACATTAATAGATACAACTATTAAAGAATGGAGTAAGTACGGTAATACATTTTATTAGAAATGATGAAAAATATGACATTTTATCTGAGCGGTTTTGTATTATTGCAATAATGGTTGAATTTCAACCACTAGGCGAACACTAGTTTCTTTAAATATCATTCATGTGGATGTTTCCCATTAGTATTTTTATTTTTTAAACAGCTACTCAAATCAACTTTTGGTAAAATTGAGTTAAGGATAAATAATGACCATTTTATAATTACTGATTGTTAGCCTAGTGACCGAAATATGACCATTTTTGCAGTTTCAACTTTTTCAATCAAAGTTATACTTTGGCATTTTCCCAATTTCCGATATCGCATTTTATTTTCTAACTAGTTTTAGTTCAAAATTGTATTCAATATTTTTTTATTATTTTCGTTAGTAATTGTATTCAATTAGTAATTGTATTCAATATTTTTTTATTATTTTCGTTAGTAATCTATATATAAATAGGCAAGTGGAAAAAATTAAGAACAATTTTAACTGACTTAAACTCAACGTATTCGCTTGATTTTTTTGTTTTTTTTTTTTTTGTTTGATAGATTTTCAATAGGAGCAGTGCAGAATGTATTTTTTATTTTACATTTTTATGCCTAAGATATTTAAAAACAGTTAATAATATTAGCCAATCATAAAGCCATGATCGCTCTTTCTCTCTTAATTTGCTAAAAAATTACAACAAAAAATATACTGACGTTGTTGTTCTTATTGAGTCTTAACACAGGAGAACAAATTATGCAGGCATAACATCGTACTTTGTTGGCAAGAGAGAGGGGAATGGTTTTTCCTCGGCACAATTTCTCAACCAAGCATAACCCCGCATTATTAGCACAAAACCAATACATATGCATTTATGAAAACAGGTTCGATTGTTTTGTTTTTTACAGAACGTATTTATTTATTCTTCGACCGTCGTGGGGTACACATGGATTTAGAAGGAGAAGGTGGCTTGGGCGCGCAAGCAACATGCATATACATACATACTTATATAGCCTTAAGGCTTTGCATATATGGATATGTACATACATAGATTCGTAAAAAATAGGTAGCAAATTAATTTTGTTTGTTGGCTATTTTTGTAAAATCCTTTTGTATGATTGGTTTTTACACTTTTCGTTACCTGCGAAAAAACATGTACAGTATGATCGCGAAATGTAATCATTAAAAATAATCTAAGTACATCTATATATAAATAGGCAAGAGGAAAAGGTTATGAACCATTTTAACTGACCTAAACTCAACGTATTCGCCTGATTTTTTGTTTGTTTGATAGATTGTCAATAGGAGGAGTGCATATTGTATTTTTTATTCTACATTTTTGTGCCTAAGATAGTTAAAAACAGTTAAGAATATTAGCAAATCATAAAGCCATGATATTCTCTTTCTCTCTTAATTTGCAAAAAAAAAATTACAACAAAAAACTCAAAATTAACTAAATTAAATTTGGCTTCGCAACTCCGTAAACACTCAGAAGGAAAAACTTATTTTATTTGTTTATTCTATTCCACCATTTGGTGGTACAACTATTGTACTAAGTGGTGATTTAAGGCAAATTTTACCTGTTGTTCCACACGGGACCCGATTTACTTTAATTGAAAATTGCATCATTAGTTGGAAGGAATTTAATTCTTTTGACAAAGTTACCTTAACACAAAATACGAGAGTTAGACCAGAAGTAGAATTTGTCGAATTTCATAAATAAACTTGGTAATGGTGATTTAAGAAATTATCCAGATTTAGGTGATGACATTATTGAATTGCCACAACAAATAATTGGTTGTTTTAATAATTTAATTACTGATATCTATGGTAATATTCGCCAGAGTATATTATCGGATCAAATTCTTAATTCCGTTATTTTAGCTCCTACCAATGAAGACGGCGCTTCAATAAATAATGATATACTTAATCGTCTTTCAGGGGAAGAGAAGGTTTATTACAGTTTTTATAAAGTTTCTAATGATGTCAATGACGTAAATGAATATCCTTCTTAAATTTTAAATTTACTGAACGTAAGCGGAATACCACCGCATAAATTGAAATTGAAAATAAATTCCATTGTTATGCTGATTCGTAATTTGAACATGGCACAAGCCATAGTAAATGGAACTCGAATGAGAGAAAAATGCTTGCACCGCAACACCATAGATTGCGAAGTATTAACGGGAGTAGTTCGCAATAAAAGAATTTTGATTCCACGAATAAATTTACCATTTTCTGGAACAATTCTTCCATTTATATTTCAGCGGACACAATTTCCAATTATACCCGCATTTGCTATGACCATTAATAAGTCACAGGGGCAAACATTTGAAACGATAGGTGGCCTTTTGAGACTACCTGTATTTGCTCATGGACAATTATATGTAGCTGCGAGTAGAGTTCGTTCATTCGATGGCCTAAAATTTTATATTTCAAATGAAAATTGTCAAGGAAACATACTCAATGACAATAGAGTTTTAACGAAGAATATTGTATATAAAAAAATTTTCCTTAGATAAAGATGCCAGTCGTACAACTACTTTAAATATTTTGAATAAAATGATTTTTTTTACTTTTAGTTTTTCTTCAATTAATCAAAAAATTTAATATTATTAATATAGGCAATAAATTTATGTTTCTTAAATGAACATCAAAACCGTTTCTATTATTTATTTGGAAAGCTCACATTAATAGATACAACTATTAAAGAATGGAGTAAGTACGGTAATACATTTTATTAGAAATGATGAAAAATATGACATTTTATCTGAGCGGTTTTGTATTATTGCAATAATGGTTGAATTTCAACCACTAGGCGAACACTAGTTTCTTTAAATATCATTCATGTGGATGTTTCCCATTAGTATTTTTATTTTTTAAACAGCTACTCAAATCAACTTTTGGTAAAATTGAGTTAAGGATAAATAATGACCATTTTATAATTACTGATTGTTAGCCTAGTGACCGAAATATGACCATTTTTGCAGTTTCAACTTTTTCAATCAAAGTTATACTTTGGCATTTTCCCAATTTCCGATATCGCATTTTATTTTCTAACTAGTTTTAGTTCAAAATTGTATTCAATATTTTTCCTATTTTTAAAAAACAATAAAATATGTTTTGTGTATATTTTACGTCTATTAATGCAAAACCGCAAATAAATATAAAATGTCAACGCTTTTTTCTGTAAACGATGTATTTACAGTTGTAAAATCTTATATCATTAAAATTTCAATGTTGGCAGAAAGTAGACTTAGCACTCTTGCATATTAAGCTAACGATATACTATTTCAAATATATACTTTGCATGAAGGTTTTTATTCAATTTATTTGGGTTAGTACCTTTATTTCCGCTCTGATACCACCTGATTTTTTCGACTATTCCCTTTGTCCTCAAATTAACATAAAGAGTGAAGAGCGCAAGAATTGCAATTTTTCAAATAAAAGATAAACATTCAATTTCAGTAAGCAATTATAAAAAAAATAGCCCTCATAAAATTTGAGGACACAGTTTAGTATTTCTATATATAATAATAAGTGATTACTTGTTATATCCCCCTACTCTTCTCCTCATTAAATTTCGAGTCTCACTGTTCTAGGTCTCCAGATATAGATTAATAATATTTACTTTGTATTAGAAAAAAATATTATATCTTTATTGCGCTATCGTCAGTAAGATGGTCGCGAAATAACAGTACGATATGCCTTGTCGTTTGGTTCTAGAGTACCGCAAACCAATTTAAATACTCTTCTATTAATAAGCTATATCTAAGTATTATTTTGTATGGGTGCTACCAAAGACTATAGATTATAAAGTTGTTGCACTGCCATACATTGTGCTGCCGATGCTAAATTTTTGATGGGATTTGCCGAAAATCCCTTTGTTATTATAAAATTACAAACAGAGCTTATTCTCAGAAAATTTCTTGTTCTCTGAGAACAATTGCTGAGTTACCTCAGCAATTCATTCTTACATTCATACATATGTATATGCATGAGTGAGTACGTGTGTCCATCTACATACATACATACATATGTTTGTATAAACATTTAGAAATAAAAAAATAAAAGAAGTCTTCTTTTCATACATATTATGTGCAAATAAGCTGAAGAAAAGCCATAGTTACCGAATTTTTAATTGTAGAGTAAGAATAAGTGTTTCATTGTTGTACAATTGTAGCTATATCGATTCATACCGAACTCAAATTGCCTTACTAAATAAATAAATAATTTTAATAAAATAAATAAATAAATAATTAAAAAATTTTTCGAAAAATACTAACGGCCTTAATAATAAAATATATGTAATGCCCTTTTTAACAATTAATCAAGAGTTACAATACTTTTTAACAAAATTTCAAAGTAAAATTTTAACAATTTATAGCTTATTGTAAAAACATAAAAAACAAAATACGAGCATTTTAAAGAAAAAAAATGGTAAAAATAAAAATACTAATACATATTTTCTTTGGAAAATATTTCCACGAATATTTTTTATGGGTGACTACTGATTTTGAGAGTATATTGGAATTTTTGAAATTGGCAAACGATCTATATATATTTATGTTAATGTTTGTAGAAAAGGCTAACATTTGAGAACTTTATTTAGAATATATCATTCTAGCTTCCAATAGCCAGTATGTCCAAACTAATGAGATATTTTCGAATAAGATTGAAATTGATAAGTCCGACTTAAACACACTTTTATTTTTGCCAGATGGACACTGCAAAAACCTCTCGGTTCACGATTTTAATATCGCAATGGCTAAGCGATTATCTTTCAAAATAACCCAGTTTAACACCTTATTAAATTGTGCAAACGACGATCAATATGTAAACTATCGATTTTCAAAAATTTTAGATGATATTCGCAGATATACTTATACGACGAAAATAATGAATATTTCAATGAAGATGGCGACTTTTTTACCTCGAACAACGTACTAATAAAATTAACATGAAGTCGTTATTTTGTTGGTTACATAGCTCAGCGAATATCTCGTGTTGAATGTCGTATGGATATAATTAAACCAGCGCAGATTTTGTCATATCCTTCAGAAATGTTTGTTCATGCAAAAATTACGAAACAGAATAAGACTTTGGAAGTTTGTGGGCTCTGTCCGACTTATTTTTTTTTTTTTTGAAATTTGCAAAATTGGTATAAAATTCTTCGAAAAAATATTTTTAAATAATAAAAAAATTAAAAACAAAAAAATATTGTTGAACTACGCGTAAAATGTACCAAAGATTCAATTTATTCCTTTTGGTTTGAGGAAAGTTACGTATGTTATGAACACAGAACGGAGATGCTAATTTTACTAGTCCTTATATTATTATGAAAGCATTCTTCATCTGAAACATACAGATATAAATCATCAAGCAGTGACAAAGTTAAAATTTTAAACCATTAAATATATATATATATATATATATATATATATATATATATATATATATATATATATATATATATATATATATATATATATATATATATATATATATATATATATATATATATATATATATATATATATATATATATATATATATATATATATATATATACACCAGAGACCTGCAACCGGTGATTAAAAAAAAATCAGATTATTCAAACACTCGAAAAATATGTCATTTTCGCTCAAACGTTCAAATATGCGTTTATCAACAT
>OY812999.1:75783099-75875599 GCA_963681545.1 Germaria angustata | reverse complement strand
AGTTTGTTTTGCACCAAATAATACGCCATTAGTTTAATGTACAAGCTTTGGTCCGATGAAGGTTGCTGAAATTTGCACGTAAACTTGCATTATAAAAATAATAATTAAATGATATACAAACAGGTACAAAATTTACCTCCAGTTCTCCCTTTTCTAATACATCAATTTTTTCATTGTAATTATCCATCATCTTATTTAAAAGCTATTTATTTTAATACTTCCTATAATAACAATACACCAACCCTTAGCACCACAGAATAAGTATGTCAGCAAAGATTATATCTGTGACCATTTAAACGTCAAAGTTGGGTATTCTGTGTATATTCTGTGTCTGTGACATACACAGACACATATTCTGTGGTGACATAGAACTAATCAAAACAGTACTCGGTAATCTGCGGTTGATTCGAGCCGCCCATAAATTTTGGAATTCACAAGTTATTGATATATCCCCTTTTACAGTACGCAAATTGAAAGGCAGACAGACAGTTTGTTGGATACGCCTAGAAAATGTGCAATATGTAGTACATTCTTGTCTGGACCATAAACTAACAGCAAACCCACGATAATGACCGACAACTCGAGCGACTGACGACGTCACTCGATATCGTTCGTTTGAGGAACCCACTAACTTTCGACTTGTCGCTCGCTTAGACTTTACGTTGTTAACGTAATGTATTTACAAAATGTCAAATTCCTGTATTGCCGTTTCAAAAATTTTGAAATAAAACGCTATATTAAAATTAAAAAGCGCTGGAATGTGAAAAGTGTTGCATAAAAAAAACAACTCTACGCTAAATAAAGTTTGCTCCAAATGTAAACATAAAACACATGTGTTAAAATAAAAATAAGAACTTATAATTTGAAAAACATTACAAAACAATTTGTAATTTTTTGGTGTTATATTGTATATATTGTAAATATTGATTGTGTTTGTTTTTATTATTCTCTGTGCAAAAAGGAATTAGT
Organism: Germaria angustata; assembly: GCA_963681545.1. Taxonomy (NCBI): domain Eukaryota; kingdom Metazoa; phylum Arthropoda; class Insecta; order Diptera; family Tachinidae; genus Germaria; species Germaria angustata. The sequence goes on along the minus strand of OY812999.1, from coordinate 75,874,630 downwards.
GTGCGTGCAAATGGACTTGAGTGTAGCTGTTTATTTTTTGGATGAAACTGTGGAGGAGGAGCAGCAGTTGTCTCGCATTCAACTACGACAATTCAAATGTTTTGTATATGGCAACAAATGAGTATGTATTTATATTATTAAAGATTATAAAGAATAAAAATGCAGGTATGTATGTAAATGCATATAACATTTATGTACGTAAGTAAATACATACATTTTTTATGTACGTATATACACACATACATAGCTACACACAAATATGTATATGTACCTAAATATGAACATAGATAATTATTTTAGATTTATAGCAAATTTCCGTGTGTCCAAAGAAATCTTTGTAATACTGTTAGAAACATTAGAGATAAAATGGACACCTGCATTCCGCACCACCCGAATCCGTCCAGAAATTAAACTGGCGACATTTTTGCGCTTCTTGGCCACGGGGAGTTACCAACATACCATTGGCAATGAAAAAGTCTCCTCAACAGCAAAATCAACAGTTCAAAGAATAATGTATGAGTGTTTAAAGCTGTTTGAGGAGTGGATTTGTCCACAATGGATTAATATGCCACATTCGGAAGAAGAAGTTTTAATAAGAGAAAGTTTTTTTGAGCGTACAGGTTTTCCGGGTGTAATAGGATGCCTTGATGGAACGCACATACGCATTAAATCTCCAGCAGAGGAAATTAAGCGTTTATATTACAACAGGAAAGGTTATTATAGTATAAACGCAATGATGGTAAGCATATTTGTATCTATAAAATGGTTTTAAATTCTACTGATTCTTTTTCTCTTAGATTTGTGACCATAAAATGACCATCATGTTTGTTGACGCTAGGCATCCCGGCTCCAATCACGATGCGTTTATATGGGAACATAGTTTGGCCAACGAAAGGTTACAACATTACTTTGAAGGCGGGAAGCGCAATGCTTGGATTCTAGGTAATGTATATGATGTATAAAGATACAAAAAACTGATTTATTATTTATTCAATTCTTTATTATAGGCGATGGTGGTTATACGTTAAAACCTTATCTATTAACACCATTCAGGAATCCAAGAGATGTCCATGAAAGACGTTATAATACGAAGCACACAGGTACACGCAATGTAGTGGAGCGGTGCTTCGGTGTATTAAAAAATAGATTTAGGTCCATTCTGGGCTCACGAGGACTTCATTACTCCCCTGAGCAATGCACTAAAATTATAAATGCGTGCTGTGCGGTTCACAATATGTGCATCAAGTACAGATGTGTGGAAGAAGTGGTAGATGAAGAAGTGCATAACGAGATTGCAGTCGATGAAGAAATCGAAGCAGAAGACGCAAAAGTTACAGCAGTTGCAGCAGTTGCAGTTCGAAGAAACGTTGCCATAAGCTTTTGAAACACGTTTTATAAAAGGCCCTTTTCAGGGCCACCAAAAATTTCAAAAAGATATTTAAATGATTCATTAATAATTTTTTATTTATAAATAATTTAATAATAATAATTATAATAATAATAATAATATAAATAATATTAATTATTGGGATATCAGGGCCGAAGGACATTATTTATATGATATGGATATTTTAATTCATTTTTTTTTAATATTGGATAAAGTACGCATACGGACGCGACTAGACCGACACGACAATTTTTTTCAAAAGAAAAATAAAATAGTTGAACTTTATACCAAAAAATTAAAAATAAAACTGTAAAATAGTTAACTTCAAGTAAAATGATGTTTTTTTTGACGGGCGAGGTAGGGTTGAAAATGCCTTCGCACTTACAGTGACCGTCGTCGACTGCGTTGAATGGTGTTTTCCACTAAAAAACTCCCTCCTCCGTTTCTGGTGGGATGTCTTCCTGGGACTGTTTTCTACATTACTTCAAGAAGGCCTAGAAATTTCATCCTCCTAAGAAGGACTTTGCTCGTAACACCCACGTCTGGGTCCGTCATTTTCATGCTGCTGGCTCATTCTTGCTGAGTCCCCGTTGAAGGGGACTCATTTTGAGTCCACCTTTCTATGTTAGGAATGAGCCTCCCATGCCTCTTTCCGTTCGCGCGCCAGGAGATCAACCGCAATCTCTCCACTTATTACGAAAACCGCCGCGCCTGAAACTGTACGGTAGGCTGAGGCGATTCTGAGTGCCGCTGTTCGTTGGAATTCTTCTAGAGCCTTACGCTTAGACCATATAGCAGTATAGAATTTGTGGTTGCCATAATCAGCCTCCTCTTGCTCTGTGTGGGCCCGCCAATGTTTGCCATTAGCCTGCTCAACATGCCTGAAACTTTTGCTGCCTTTGCAGCCGCATGTTTTATCTGGGCCCAATAAGTGAGCCTACTATCGATTTTTACGACCTTTTCGTCACCAGGAGCACGTCATCTATCTGCATGCTAATTTCTAGTGGCATATGCCCTCGCGTCATCATGATTAATTCAGTCTTGTTCACCGCAAGTTCGAGCCCATGGTCCTCGAGCCATGCCCAAGTTCTTATCATTACCTGATTCAATTTTCTTTTAGCGTCGTCTGCGTGTGTGTCTTCTGGCGTATCTATTCCTAATATCTCGTCATAGCTTAGATTCCAGAGGTCAGGACCCAGGATAGATCCCTGGGCTGCCCCCGATGTAATCGTTCTAACTATCTGGCCATCTGGTGTGTCGTATATAAGTTTACGGTCCCTAAGATAGCTCTGGAGAAATCTCATAAGATATCTAGGTATGCGAAATTCCCGCAATGCTAGAACGATTATGCGTTTCGGGTAGGAGCGTCCGTTCTGTGCGTTTTCGAAACTTCTCACTACATCCTCAATGGCACCAAGAGTTGATCTTCCGGGTCGAAAGCCGTGCTGCCTATCCGATAGTCCTCCGGCTGCCTCGATGGATTCTGCTAATCTGCGTTGCAGAAGCTTCTTCAATAGTTTGACTGTGGTATCTAGCATGCATAGAGGGCGGTAAGCTTATGGTTGCGTTTGGTCGCCTCTTCCCTTGCTAATCAGTATGAACTTTTGTCTTTTTCACTCTTTGGGAAAAGTGCCTTGGGCAATACAAGCGTTGTACACTCCAAGCAGAGCGTCTGGCCGATTTTCGGCTAAAAGTATGAGCGTCTCCGCTGGTATTCCGTCAGGCCCGGGGGATTTACCACTCTTAAGGCTTCTAGCCGCGATTTTTAGCTCTTCTTCAGTGAAGGGCGTGTCCATCCCATCAGCAAGGACTTCGCGTTCATCGTGCAGTGGAGGGTGCATGGGAAACAAGTTATCCACGGTGTGGTTGATATCGTTCCCTACGTGCGGAACAGCATGGTTCGCGTTAAGCTTCCTCGTAACGATCTTATAGCCGAGTCCCCAGGGGTTTCTGTTCAGATCGTTCCGAAGTTCTTCCCATTTTAACTTCTTGCTTCTAATAATCGCCCATTTCAGTGCTTTTCGGCATTGTCTATATTCTTCGGCTTCCATGGATGCCTCGCCATTTCGCCGGGCTCTGGTGTATCTCCTTCTGTTGCGAAGGCAGATTCGTTTGAGCTCTGCTATTTCTGGCGTCCACCAGTACGCAGCCTGTCTTCTAGAATGTTGCGTTACACGGGGCATGGATGCCTCACAGCTTTGAACTATGCGCTGCCTCAATGCCGTTGCCATGGAGTCAGCATCATTAATGGTGTGCGCAGCTGAGACCCCGTCGAAATTGCTTAGAAATCTTTCGTGGTTCAGCTTAGTTGCATTCCACTTGCGTGTGCCTCTCCTTCTTTGCGTCCGGTCAGAGTCCGTTCGTTCCGTGGTCTGGAAGGTAATATACTGGTGATCGCTACAAGTGAAGTCTGCCAATACTCTCCACCCTTAAACACTTATAGCCAAGCTTTCGGACACCAAAGTGATGTCTGGGGTGGTGTCTTCACATCCCGGTCTTCTGAAAGTAGTAGCATTACCGGTATTTGCCACTATCAAACCTAACCTAGCAGCCATGTCTAAAATGTTTCTTCCGCGTGAGTTCGTTGTCCGGTCCCCCCATTCTACAGCCCTGGCATTGATATCACCCGCTACTATAAACGGTTTGCCTATTTCCCTAACCCTATCCTCGATCAGGTCCAGTTTTGTCCTGAACTGGCCTATGCTATCACTAGGGGTAAGGTAGCAGCTCATTAGCGTGTATTGTCTCGTCCGAACGTACGTGTAACAGTGGCCTCCCCCGAACTGCGTGACCGCGAACTTACTGCCGCTAGGTAGCCACAGAGCAGCCGTGCCTGTTTCATCCTCGTACCAGGACCCTCGGGGTATTCGTCTATATTGTTCGCAAATAATGACGGCGTCTACCCTATTTTCAGCGGCAATTTGCTCGATCAGAGCGTCTGCCGTCCGATTTCTGTGCATATTTGCTTGAAGCAGATTCATCGTTTCCTGACCAGTGGGCATCTCTTCGATCCCGGAAGATGATCAGTCCGGTCGCGTTTTGAATCCGCGTAGTGGACACATTTGGGGGCTTCGTTACAGTCCTTCATTTTGTGTCCCGACCCCCACACCTAATACAAGCGTTTCTCCTGTCTAAACCTGAACATTTTGCCTGTACGTGCCCCGTTCCTAGACATCGGAAACATCTCCTAACGTCCTCGCACAATCGCATCCTTGCTCGGACCCACCCAATCTTTATATAGCCAACCTCAAGAAGTTTTGCAGCACTTTCGGCTGACAGGGTGAGGAAGGCCCGTACCTGCTCTCTCACATTCGGTGCGGTGATCCTTATATGGATCTGCATTGTGCCACAGGAGACACAGGACTCTACATGCATATACGCTGAGTGAAGAGGATCTGCTAATGCTCCCACTGAAGGAGCTGATCCTATTTGCGAACGTATTAAACTGTTAAGGACAGGGGAAGCACAATAGATCAGCAATGGTCGCAGTGCAAGGGGCCATCCTGGGCCAAACCCCCATTACATTACTTACTTACTTACTATATGGATCTGCTCCCCTAAGTTGCTGAGCAGCTTCTGGGCTGCTGTTTCTACCTCTTCCTTATGGGTAAGCGAATCGAGATCTCTTATCTCGATAGTCGCCTTTGGCTTTAGTTCCGCGACGGAGGCTGTATCCTTTATGGTACTCCTCAACTGTTGAACGAAATCCGGCCTAACTTGTTGCCCTTTTCCGAGTTTAATGAGGATGGCTCCGGTCTGCGTTTTCCTAACTGTCTTTATGCTAACCGAGTCGTCCGTCTTCATTTTGTCACGCAGATCTTTTAGAACTTCCGCGTAACTATGACCCGCCGCGGGTTTAATTATTACCGCTTCCGACTTCGCGCGCTGTTGCCGCTCGGTCTTCTTTTTGTTCCGTTCGACCGGTTTTTTCTTTTTCTTATTTTTCTTCCCCTTTTTTGCGACGGTTCGCCATTTTTCTTCTCCCCCATGAGGGAGCTCAATTATGTCCCCACTGGGCTCTTTCGACCTAGCCTTTTTGCTCTTTTCGGGCATTGCAGGGCTAGTGGCCGTTCTTTTGGGGTTCGCCGTCACCGGGGTTGAATCGCGTTCAGTCTGCCGCGTAGCGCCCACTTCGTGTCGATTTGAAAGCGATCTTTCCTCTTCCGCCGCCTTCCACGCGCGCCTATAGTTTAGCGTGATGTCCAGCAGTTCGGACATTTTGGCAACACCGGTCTTGACATCAATGCTGATGTTCTTCTGCCGGTTGAACACCTGTTGCATATTGCTTATTAGCGATTTGCATTGCATAATCGCTTCTTCCTCCATTTTTCGCATCTTCTGGATTAGCTCCAGTCGAGGCGAGCCGCCTGTTGAATTGCCTGTAATGGCCCCCTTTTGGACTGCGCGTGATGCGCAAAATGTGTCCAGTAAAATGATGACAATAATAATAATAATAATTATAATAATAATAATAATAATAGTAATAATAATAAAAGTAATAACAATAATAATAATTATTTTAATTGTTTTCCGTCAGGGCCATCGCAATTGTCTGCAACGCAACCAAAATTCCTTCACTGATTTCAATTTTTCTTCTTGCCGTTTCAATTTTTGCTTCTGAGGCATCAGCAATTCTGTTTGCAGCAACTGCAAGTGCTGCTGCAGATTCGGATAGCACCTTCGTAGCATTAGCTGTCTGTTCAGCAACCCTTATTTGCCGGCGAATGAGACTGATTTGCTCATTTTCCAAATACTTCCTTTTTTTGGAGGAGGAGCAGCTTGGAATATCGTCATTTATTTCATCCTGACGACGTTTTGATTGCTGCTTCAAACGAGGCGAGTCGTCGGCCAATTGCTGAGTGGATTGAATACCTTTTTGTTGCCTGGATGGAGTCACAACAGCTATTATTTTACCATTTCTTGGGGCTGTATCCACTATCGGTGTGAAACAACTTTCTATTGTATCACTTGTTTTCGGACTTGCTGTTGCAACAAAGCCAAAAACCTTGCCACTAGGTGTTGCAGCTTTGGACAAAAACAAAGTCCGATCAATAACTTGTTCCAGTACTGAAAGTGAGTTTTCCCGATAGAGGCCACCACCAGTTTCGCACAGACTCTTCTTATTTTCCGCAATCTTCTTCTTTGTGCGCGACTTCAAATCGGTCCATGTCTAAAATTACATTAATGTTACGTGTGTTAAAAAATCTATGAATGCATTCGTATATTTTTGCAACATTAATATGTGTTCCTCTTAAACCCCATACAGACATTGTATACTACATTTGGTTAAGACAACTGTCCATCAAAACAACAACTTCTTTAACCTTGGTGGTATAAAAATTCAATATCTGTCCAGGGTATTTTGTATAAGGTAACAGAACAGAATGTGTGATAAAAATTTGAAAATATTGACCGCAGCCTTTGGAATACATTTCTTGTCGTCACGATATACATGTACATATGTACACATATCAATTTTTCATAACTTTATCGTTTTCTGTTTTTAATATTATTTCATAAAATCCTTACCTTTTTCCACTCAACAATGCACTATAGCCGAAATCGCGATTTCAGCGGCAAAAAGTAAATTTTTCAACTTAATTTTTTACAATTTTTTTGATGGTGTTCAATACCCAACATATTGATAAGAAAAAGCTAAAAAAAAATTTTTACTGCTGGCAACCCTTTTTATGTACAAACACCTGTTAATGTTTACAATTTTTTTGGCACGCGTTAACACAAGTGAAAAAGCAAAATTTTTACAAAATTAAAAACTGTTTACTTAATAATATATTCTTGTAAAAAAAACTTTTTAAATATGAGTTGTAATACCCGAGGTGAGTATTTTTACTACATACAAATATAGTTTGCTAAATCTTTGTATTTCGTACATATTTTGGTGGTTTTTGTGTGTGTATATTTTTGTTAAATTCTGAAGAGTTTTGTCGTTTTTCGTGGAGTAAAACTAAAAATATTATGAAGTGTCATTTGAACTATGTACACGTGATTATTGGTAGAAAACTCAAGTTTTATGTCATGGTATAATTGTATGCATTTGAGTGCTAACGAACGAATTTTTAATATTTTTGTAGAAACACTCAGGTTAAAAAATTCTGAAATATTTGAGTTTTGGTTGAGGAACAACAGGAATGTTTCGAATTACATAATAGGAATGATTCCACACGAAATTGACAGTGAATTAAGTAAATTAATATGTACTAAAGCTCGTAACTTATCTAATTTTATCAAACTTAAATGGAATAAACAATCCAGAAATGAGAAAGCATTTAGAAAATATAATGAGGAATGGTTGAGTCGAGAAACAATTTTTGTTATACCGAAAAAGATTAATGCTATCGGGCGACCAAAAATGAGTTATGAGGATAGCAGCGAAAGAAATAAAAGGAGATTAGCTTCCGAATTAGCTTCCCAGCAAGGAGACAATGCGCAATTATTACTTCACGCTGCCTCCATATCTGCCAAAAAGTCCCAGGCAACGGATTTGAAATTTGTCCTGCAACAAGTTGCTAAATCTCCAAATCGGCCATCCAAAATTCGAGAAGTTCTTAATACTACCCATAAAGAAGTTACGCCAGTATCACCTGATGAAGCTCTAATGTTTTTGTTAGAAAACGGTTTAACTAAAAAGCAGTACTTAAATATGCGTCAATTAAACATACAACACAATAGTAGTATTTATCCCACTTATGATGAAGTTTATAAAAGCAAATTAAAATGTAGGCCGGATGAAATCAAAGCGAATGAAAGCTCAGTCGAAGTTTCGTTGCAAAATTTGGTAGACCACACAGCTAAAAGAATTCTTGCATATCAAGATGAAGTATTATGTGGAATGGATGTTGAAAAATCGATCCTAATTTTGAGCTACGGGTTTGATGGTTCTACCGGTCATAGCTTGTTTAAACAAAAATTTGTCGAAAATACTTCGGAAAGCTTCGATCAGTCCCTTTTTGTGACATCAGTCATTCCAAGAAAGATAATTTCATCCGCAGGTGATAATATTTGGGTAAACCGTACACCTCAGTCAGTACGCTTTTGTAGGCCTTTGAAAGTGGAGTTTGTTAAAGAAACAAAAGAGCACATTTTAACTGAAAACCACAACATAAATGAACAGATTAAGAAGTTGGAACCACTACAATACACACTAAGTAATGGGGAAAAAATTAAAGTAAAATATAATTTATATATGACATTAATAGATGGAAAAGTCTTAAATGTGTTGACAGAAACTAAAAGTTCACAGCAATGCCCGATCTGTCATGCAGGTCCGAAGCAATTTCGAACTATTAGAAACTTTGATTCTCCTAATTTTGAAGCAAAGGACGACGTATTGAAATATGGAATAAGCCCTCTGCATGCGTGGATTCGTAGTTTCGAGTTTGTTTTAAAACTTTCATACAAGCTAGGTTTGAAAAAATGGCAAGTTGGTGGAACAGAAGAGAAGAGAATCCTATCCGAAAAGAAACAAAAAATTCAAAAAGAGTTTTTGCTTCAAATGGGTCTTTATGTCGATAAGCCGAAAGCAAATGGCAGCGGCAACACCAACGATGGCAACACAGCTAGAAGAGCATTTTATCGCACGGACCTTTTAGCATCTATTACTGGTATAAATATAGATTTTTTGAAACATTTGCACATAATCTTAATTGTTCTCTCCTCTGAATTTGAAATTGAAGCTCAAAGGTTTCGTGCCCATTGCATTAAAACCAGTGAAATATTTTTCCAAAACTACGAATGGTACCCGATGTCTGCCACAATACACAAAATATTAGTGCATTCTTCACAAATAATTGAGGCTTCAGTAGTACCCGTAGGTTGTCTTGCAGAAAATACATCTGAGGCGCGAAACAAATATTATAAAAAAGATCGAACTGGTCATGCTCGAAAGGATTCAAGAGTGCACAATATTCTCGACGTGTATCATAGAGCCATGTATAGCTCTGACCCATATATTTCTAGTTTATGTGTGCAAGAACATATAAATAGTTCAAAAAAACTTCCATTTCCTCGAGAAGTCATTGATCTTTTTAAAATGCCCGAATTACCACCAGAACTGTTATTACCTTCAACATCTCAAGAAGCCTCCAGCTGCAATTATAGTTCTGATTCAGATGTAAGCTTAGAGTCGTTAAACAATTATTCATTGGAATTAGAAGCAGATGAAAAGGAAGAAACAGACCATGATTAATTAAGCCCTTTATCTTTTGAGAATATGTATCCGTTATTTTGTTATTTTCAGATTGATATATATATATATAACCATTTACACAACTTCTTGAAAAATATAAATTTGTGAACTAAAAAATAAATTAATTTCTTTGTAGCATTAAATATTTTTTAATAGTGGGCGTGGGCCGCCCATTTTCCCTCAAGTTACACTTTTTGTCATTAGAAGTCCGTATAACCATTTTGGTGAAGCTATCTTGACAGGAAGTACGTTTTGCCACTACTTTGAAAAAATGGGCGTGGCCATTAGAAGTCTACACACCAAATTTTGTTAAGCTAGCTTGTCGGGAAGTATTTTTTGCCGCTGAAATCGCGATTTCGGCTATAGTGCAATGGTACGAATAGGAGGCCCAATGGAATTCAGTTTCGTTGTTAATTTTATCCAGTGTTCCTCCATAGATATTCTACTACTCCCAAATATACAAGATCCTCTGGCAAATTCTGGGGGCAAATTACGGCATTCGATATCGATCGAAATTTCAATACCAATTCAACAAAATTTTGTTTGAAATTTCGTTCGATATCGAATGCCGTAATTTGCCCCCTGGATTTTACTCCATGTACTCTACGAGCAGTTGCAGCTGCTGCAAACTTGATTTTTTTACGCTAAACAATTATGTATGTAAAAATGTAATTAATAAACATACAAATTTCAATTTCATAACAATTTTTTGTATATACTTACCACTTGTTTTCCATCACAGAATTTATTATTGTTTATTGTTCTATATTATTTACTCCAAATCAAGAAAATTGCAAAAATCACAAATTTATTTACATAGAAAACTAAACAAAACAAAATTTTTTTTCATGTCGACAATATAAATGCAAGTGACTAGCTTTGACATTTGTTGTCGTTTGAATTTTTATAGTGGGTACCAAATATATATGAAAATGGTTACGTTATCGTTCGCATTCATTGTCGATCGACTTGTCGTGCTGAGAAACTTTACAGGGCCCCAAAACAGCTGTTTGTCGTTAAAAATGAATGCGAACGACATCGGTCGATATCGTGGGTTTGGCTGTAAGTAGACATGACAACTCGTTTGACGTTAACACTATGTCGAGTAAGGGATAGCTAATATATACGTTTTCATATAGTTATCTCTCTCTTGAGAAGTTGTTAATGTTTTCATTTTGATGTTAATTTTGTGCTGTGAAAAAAATATAAGCAAATAAAAATTTTTTTTATTAAAGTGTTTAGTGAAATTGGCGCAAATTAAAAGAAAAAAATTTGCGCCAAATTATTGACAGCAAAGAAATATGTATAAAAAATACATAAAAAGTAAACTGTCAATCCATACATCCTTATGTACGTGTACAGCAGCGAAAAATAAGCAGACGAAAAAATGTAAGTATTGAAAGAATCCTTCTTTTCAGGTAGTGTTACATTATGTATTATTGTTTTTATAAGCCGACGTTGTGTTATGGGATGTCTAGCAGGAGCGAAACTCCTACCAGGTAAGTTTTAAGTCAAAATAAGTGTGTTTACTTGTGATACGTGGTACAAGCCGGAAGACTTTGTACATTGGAAAGAATTGTATTGCTATCCAATGTAACAAATCTTTGCTGGAAGAATATACGTTGCACATTGGTTATACTAATTGTATTGTTATCCAATGTACAAATGTGTTACTTACATATGTACCTAACGTATACATGTGGTGGTAATATTTCATATAAATATAAAGTTGTTAAGGGATGATTATTTCTTAAATGAAATTTTGAAAAAGAAACAATTGATTTAAGTTTCCAGTAGTTAAAGACGATGTACAAGTTTCATTTGAAAAATAATCATCAACAGTTTATATTTGTGGTATGTGTATATACATATGTACATAAGTATTTAATTTTACTCTTTATGATATGGGCGACTGTGGTGAACAGGTGGTGGATAGAATTCTTTCTTAAATGAAATTTTGTTTTAATGATTAGTTGGGGAGAATATCCCAAATAATAAATTTCAATATTACATAATTGATTTGATTGTTTTTTGAAATTATATTTGTTTTTAATTTTGTTGATAATTTGTTTAATTTTATGGAATTGGAAATGCGATAATATATATTATTGCTTTTTCATTATAGACGCTCCGAATGCCTAATTTCACGGAAGTAAGTTGCTTTGTAAAATTTTTCCTTTATTGTCTTACATGTTTGTTCGTATTACATTTTATATGTTTGTTCGTATTATACTGCAGCTTACATACATAAAATATGTAATAATATAAATATATTTCTTTCCTTACAGGTCTTGTTTTTCGTCCTTTACAGACTACCACAAACTAGGTAATTAATTAAGAAACCTAATCTACCACGATATCCATGTAAAACAACAACAACTGGTAGCAATCTAATAACACAGTATATTATAACTATATTTTTCCAATAAATTACAAACACATTATTGCAAGTTAATATAATTATAGTTTCTTTTTAATTTTTCATATTTTCTTTTTACCTTTTCAATGTATAGACAATATATAACTTAACAAAATTAATAAAAATAAACAATATTTTTGTATTATACACTAAAATAAATGCATTCTTTAAGACTTATTTGATATGGAAATGAAAATTTAAAAATAAAATTCAATTAGTCTTTAATAAAAATAAACAATATTTTTGTATTATACACTATCCACTAATTATTTTAAATAAATGCATTAACATAAATTTCTCTTAAGACTTTTATTTGATATGGAATAAATAGGACTTATTATATACATAGTTCAGCCCTTCCCATAGTTTGCTCTAGCTGTTGGCGATCAAGAAAATGCACCTTACAATACTACGATGAGATAAGAAAAATTATGGTTAACAAAGTTATCAATATATCAATTCATATTTATCTTATTTGTCTTCTGTGGTCTGGACTAAATAGCGTTTGTGTATATTTTTCAACATTACTGTATTTTTTCAATGGTACTGTTGGCTTTGTATTGTTGACTGTTGATGAAAATAACAGACCTAAAATATAAATTAACAAAGCTAATGGCTTGTAGCAAAAAATTAATAAATATACATACTTATAGTAACAAACCAAACAAGTTTGTCATAAGTAAAAAACAAAATAAGCAAATTAAAAAGCATGTGTATAGTTGGTAAGGAATAAACAACAATGGCAAGACTGGTGTAAGTTAGTGATGGGTCATTTGAGCTTTTCATTACAAAAAAAAAAAGCTTTCACAAATTGTGATACGATGAATCAAAACAATTCACGTATTCTATTTACAGTGAAAAATTTGTATAAATAGCTGAAATATACATCAACTGACACCACAGAAGTGGACCAAACACAAGAACGCTGATGATGAAAGTGTAGCGGCTTTCGAAAACAGCATGTTGTTCCGTTCTGCTAGTGTTTGTCAGAATAATTTACACATGTGTCTTTGTTGTAATTTGTTCTTTGATAACTATCACATGTAATTTGGCTTATAAAATACGACTGAACTAAGTAGCCTATTTAAAAATTTAAAATAAAAATCACAAAATAACAGACTGTAGCCTATGGTGGAAGTAAGTAAAGAAATGTTTTCATTAAAGTGTAGATAAAGAATAAATTAATATATGGTGTTTATGATATTTGTCAATTATTTATTTACTTTTAAAAAAATTTACTTATATTTTAACTCTTCATTGTACTTAATGTTTTTGCTGAACACATTTTCATAAACAAGTAAACGACACACAAATTTTTGTCTGTCTATTAATTTCCACATTGTAAAAGTTTTAGCCAAGTTAAAATGAGAATAATCTGATTGATTGCGAAGTACACTTTCATATTGTGAAATTGATGTTGGGTAGACGAAGTTAGGTTGAGAGGGTACGAAAATGTAGAGTTTGAGCTGTTTCACATACGTCAAGTTTTCTTGATCAAGTTTCAATTCAGCTGGGAGAAAGATAAAGAAAGGAATACATACTTTCCCTATCGCTCTCCCAACTGAATTGAAACTTGATCAAGAAAACGTGTGTGAAACAGTACTTTGTAATACACGACTACTTAATACACGACTACGAGATACAGCTAGATGTTGGCTATGAGAAGAAGCTCCAGGTGCTAAAACTGATTGCTGAGGAGAATCAGCGAATTCCACCACGGTCTGAAGCGCTGATATGGGCTCGATTAGAGGAAGATTGTGCGTACAACCGATTGTGGGTAGTAGAATCAGAAGAAATAAAGAGGGACTTAATCACAGCAAAAGCCCTCGTGGAAGTGCGTGCGAACAAGAAAACTCCAGTCAGAGTTCTAATTTTATCAACCAATGAGAAGATCGTGAGTCCAAAATTCTATATGGGCAGCTGTACTCCAGCAGAGGCAATTATAAATTGCGAGTCCGAGTCGAAAACTACTAGCTCGTCACCCAAAGAACGCGAAATATTTGAACAACATGTGCAGAAATGGACAGCAGAGTTGCCAGCATCCGATAGAAACAAAGCGAAACAACTGCTGAGGAAATACGCCTCCGCTTTCGCCATAAATAATAAGGGTCAAGGGAGAACGGCCATTGTGAGGCATGAAATTAATACTGGCGAAGCGAGACCCATAAAGCAAGCGCCCAGAAGTGTACCACTGGCCAAGCGGAACGAAGTTAAGGAGTTAATCAATGAAATGCAGCAGAGTGGGGTAATCGAACCATCTACAAGCCCGTGGAGTTCACCGGTAGTTCTGGTGAAGAAGAAGGATGGTAGTACTAGATTTTGCGTGGACTACCGGAAACTAAACGATGTTACGAAAAAGGATAGTTATCCACTACCCAGGATTGACGATATCCTAGACACGCTGGCCGGAACAAAGTGGTTCTCCACATTGGACTTGCAGAGTGGTTATTGGCAAGTGGAAATTGCCAATAAGGACAAGGAGAAGACTGCCTTTAGTGCGGGTGATGGTTTATGGAGTTATGCCATTTGGACTCTGCAATGCACCAGCTACATTTGAGCGTCTGATGGAACATGTATTAAAGGGGCTTCACTGGAAGACGTGTTTAGTCTACCTTGACGATATAATCATAATGGGTAAAACTTTTGGCGAGCACTTGAAAAATTTGGCGGAAGTCCTCAACCGGATATCATCGGCTGGACTTACTCTTAGAGCGAAGAAGTGTGCATTGTTCCAGAAAGAGGTGAAATATTTGGGACATCGCGTAACTGCAGATGGTATTTCGATGGACGAAGATAAAATAAAGGACGTAAGGGACTGGCCACATCCACGAAATCTCCACGAATTGCGCAGTTTTCTGGGACTTTGCACATACTATAGACGATTTGTGTCAAATTTTGCCAGCGTAGCCGCCGATCTACATGAGCTGACCAAGAAGTCACGATCATACCAATGGGGAGACTTGCAGGAACGAGCATTTCAAAATCTGAAGGAGTTATTGTGTACGGCACCAGTTCTAGCATACCCGGTTGCTGGAGGAAGATTTGTGCTAGATACCGAC
Source organism: Germaria angustata (assembly GCA_963681545.1). Lineage (NCBI taxonomy): Eukaryota > Metazoa > Arthropoda > Insecta > Diptera > Tachinidae > Germaria > Germaria angustata. The sequence goes on along the minus strand of OY812999.1, from coordinate 75,859,559 downwards.
GCAAGTGGCTTCGGTATAGGCGGAGTACTCTCCCAAGTGGTGGATGGAGTTGAAAAAGTAATAGGCTATTACTTTATTATTATTAGCCGAATACTTTCCAAGCCTGAGAGAAATTACTGCGTAACACGTCGTGAGCTTCTGGCCGTGTTAGAATGCATAAAGCATTATCACAAGTACCTGTATGGCCAAACTTTTACGTTGCGGACTGATCATTCTGCGGTTAGGTGGCTGTTGCAGTTCAAACCCGGAGGGACAGTTGGCGCGATGGATTGAACGGCTGCAGAGCTATGATTTTAGCATCGAGCATAGAATAGGGGCAAAACACAACAACGCAGATGCCCTCTCGAGACGACCGTGCAGCCTAGAATGCACACATTGCGTTAAGGCCGAACAGAAAGAGAGTGTAATTGATGTTCGGCTGACGCAGATAGACTCTCATGAAGACTGGTCAACAGCGCAGAAAAATGACTCGGTGCTCGGAAAAATAATGGCTGCTAAGGAGAGTGATAGCCGGCCCGCACGCAATGAAATGGCGGCTGAGGGCCCGCTTGGTAAGGCTTATTGGGCGCAATGGGACAGCTTACAGCTGTTAGACGGGTGCTTGTACCGTATATAGGAAAGTGCAGATGGCAAAACAACTTCCAACTTAATAGTTGTGGCATCAGCCAAGATACCGGAAGTCTTGAGAGAGTTCCATAATGGTCCCAGTGGAGGGTATCTTGGGGTTAACAAAACACTGGAAAAGCTGAAGCAACGTTTTTACTGGGTTGGAGCGCAACAATCAGTAGCAGACTGGATAGCAAACTGTAAGGAATGTATAGCGGCTAAGCGTCCAGTACAGAGAACTCCAGCGCACCTGCAGCAGTATAATTCGGGCGCGCCCTTTGAGCGAATAGCTATGGATGTAGCAGGCCCTTTTCCCGTCAGTTCCGCTGGTAACCGTTACGTACTTGTGGTGATGGATTATTTCAGCAAATGGCCCGAAGTATACCCCATACCAAACCAGGAAGCTCAAACTGTGGCAAATGTTTTCGTCAACAACTGGGTGTGCCGATATGGTAGGAACTTTGAGTCTGCCATTTTTAAGGAAATGGTCGAGCTATATGGCATAAGAAAAACTAGGACAACGCCGCTTCATCCGCAATTTGATGGCATGGTTGAGAGATTTAACCGCACATTGGAAGAGTACCTACGGAAAGTAGTGAGCGAGCATCAGAGGGACTGGAATGAGCACATTCAAAAATTCCTTTTGGCATATAGGTCGGCTGTGCATGATTCAACATCTAGAACAGCAGCGAAAATTGTGTTTGGGACGGAGCTGAGATTGCCTGGTGACTTGGAATTCGGCATTACACCTACACCAGGGGATGAGCAGACCGGGATTGCTACGCAGGAGAGACAGCACCTGCACGACCTGCACGAATTCGTATGTAACAGAATCCGAATGGTCAGCGATAAAATGAAATCTAGGTACGATGGAGCTGCAAATTCTGATGGATTCCGCGAGGGACAACTGGTTCTACTATTTAACCCACAGAGAAAGAAAGGACTGTCTCCCAAACTACAAACACATTGGGATGGACCATACAAGGTGATAAAGAGAATGAACGATGTTGTGTATAGGATACAGAAGCACAATAGCCCCCGCTCTACAATGAAGGTGGTACATTTGGAGCGAATCGCGAAATACGGAAGCGGTGGTTCTGTGCCTGTTCGGGACGAACAGGCTTAAGCGGGCGGCAGTATTACGAATTTGGAGTGAATAGTCCTATTGTAATTGCTCTAGAATATACTGAATTGTTGTTATTCTTAATTATTGAATTATTGATTCTTATTACTGAGTTGTTTATTATTTACTGAATTGTTATGTACTGAATTGTTTACTATTTCTTATTCAATACATTGTTATTTATATGTTATTTGCTTTTTGTTACTCATTTTAAATGAACACATAACAGCTATACATACATGCATACATAGTTACTTGTTTACTAGCAAAGCGACAACAAATAAGATCATGATTATTGCTGTTGTTGTCTGTCGGTATTTGAACATTGGGTACGTGTATGTGTGTATGGCTTGTGTTTACGTTTAATTTGAGTGTACGATAATGTAAACAACTTTAACAAACATTATGATTATTAAGAGTATAAAAGCTGTGCGCATCAACGTCAGCAGTCAGTCAGTAGTTGGATTTAACAGTGACAGCGTAAAGTGTCATAACTATAAAAAAAAGTGTGTTAAGTGCTTACTATTGCTTTTGAGCATAGTACAGTGGTATTAAATTAAATAAAGTAGAAATTGTTGAGTATTAAAAATCATGCGTTTAATTTCATTGCATTAAAAGAATCCACGGAAAACGTTTTTAAAAAGGTAAAAACGTAACAATATATAAAAAAGTTAAAAAGTTAAAGCTGCGTCGTAAAAGAAGATGGTACGCTCGACCAATCAACCGGGATTGGTCATCATCAGGGTACTATCGAAAAGTTTTTAAAAGAATAAAGGACCTGGATGACGAACATTTCTTTCTGCACACAAGAATAACAAAAGATGTTTACGAGCTTTTGTTGGCATTAGTTAAGATCTCGCTAAGAAAGCCTGGGCAGCGAATATTACCTGAGGAAAGACTCTCAATCACACTTCTGTAAGTTTTTTTAATTCATTATGATATTGTTTATGTAAGCGTTTTTTATACATACTATGTATATACATACATGCGTTTTAATTTAGTTACTTGGCGCATGGAAGTTCCATTCAGTCGATTGCTTGAGGCTACAAATTGGGAAAAACCACAATTAGAAATATCATTTTAGAGACGTGTGATGTATTGTGGCGTTTGTTGTCTACACTTTACGTGAGCGAATCCACTACTGCTCAATATGTTGATATTGTTTTCAATCATTTGAGAACCGTGTTTTAAAAATTAGATTTTTGGATATTACATACCCCAAAAACATGTTCTTTTAATTATTAATTTTTAGGTTCTCATGTAACATATCTTTGACTAAAACGTACATAAGTATGTATTACCAACCAGGGATATGGTGAGGTACTTAGGAGTTCATCTTGATAAATTCCTGTATTTTAATAAACACATTAACATACAAATTCTGGCCTTAGAAATGCTCTTTTTAAATATAAGAGACTATTTTTCTCGAAGAACATAAAATCAGAGGTTAAGATAATTATGTATCAATGCCTAATTCGTCCCATTTTAACATATGGCTGCCAAATATGGTTCAATATTTCTCCCTCATATATGGAGAAATATAGAAACTTTGAAAGAAAATGTTTGAGAGCCTGTATGGCAATACATAGGTCTCCAGATAGCAATTATACTAAATATATTTCTAATAGGAAGTTGTATAATGAGGCAAAAGTAAGCAGAATTGACAATTTTATTTTGTATGTTATAAGGAATCATATACTTAGATGTACTGAATACAGTGACAATAATTTAATTATGGCACCTTATTATGTTAACGAAGAATACATTATAAAATGTCTAAGCTCTGGATATGTACCACCTGAGGCCTTCCTATACCTCGATAGTAACGGTTTTATGCAAAATAAAAATGGTGTTCCTATATTCTACCACATCTATAGAAGATCCAATATTAAATCCGTACATAGTAACCAACTTACCACTGAAAACCTCAGATTTGAGACTAGTATTTTTTCTAATGATAAAAATATTATTCCTAACTTAAATGCTAATAAATATTGGTGGCTTACAGAATAATTTCTCTATTTGTTTTATCCCTTGACGTTTTTTAACCTTCTGCGATATAAAAGTAAAGTTTTTTTCCATTTTTTCCTTACATTAATACTTTATATAATTTATACGTGTTATAATATAAATAATTATATGTATATTATCAAAATAATAGTTACAACATAATTAATATACTTGAGATCCCGTTTTTGGGACAGTGCTATATCGAAGTTATATGCAATACTTTTTGTTTATTATAGTTTAAATATGATGTATGAAATTGTTTAAATAAACGTTATAAAAAAACGTACATATGTACATACATACATAAAATTTCTAAAAGAAAAATTCATGTAATTACAAGAAAAAAATCCATGCTTATATAAAATTGTTTTAAACTATCTATATATATAATAAAACTCTAAATTTCGTTTTAGTAAAAATCAAATTTTTTAAATTTTATTTACATAAATAATAGTTATAAATTTCATTTCCTTTTAATTTAACAAAAAAATATTTTAATAAAACTTAAAAATTTCATTTTATTTTAATTAAACAAAAACAGTAATACTTTAATTAAACAAAAAAATCATTTCTTTAAAGTATAAAAAAAACCATTAACTAAAATTATCGATAATTTTTAACAACTATTGCTAGTAAGTTTTTACGTTGTCGAAAAATTGGGAAAAACAGTAAAAAAAGAGCGCTACAAATTGATAAACAAAATGTTGTCTACAATTTTTTGCTAGTACATTGTTTACTTTCAACAATAAAATTATTAAAATATTGTAAAAAAAGCAATTTCAACAATTTTGAATAAATTTTTGGGTTTTAAATTTTAAAAAGAAAAACTCCCTGTTTATGAATGTCGAACGTTAACGATCGCATTTAAAATTACATATAAAACAAAAACATTTTTAAAATTTTGTTTTTGTTTCGAATATAAATGTTATTTTCTATGCGATCGTTATTAGAGAAACATTTTTTTTACGCTTATATTTATTTATTGTATCTTCATTATTGTTAGTTCAATAAGTATTCAAATCTTAAATATATAAATAATTATTAGGCCCAACCAGTGTCAGACATAAACTTAGTGATAATAATTAATAATACATAAGAATCGTATTTAGCATAAATATATTTTTAAAAAGTTTCATCTGGAATGTTGCGTACTAAAGACGTAATATTCCTCTTTTTTAAGCGGATGTGTCCAGGAAAGTTCAAGATGTTACGAGCAAGGGGATTAGGATGGGACTCTAATTTTGTTAAATATTTGCCTGCATATTTTGCAATTTCAGCGGTCACAAGTGGCATATTTAAATTACGATGTAAAATTGAATTTTTCATGTACCAAGGAGCCGATGTTATTAACCTTAAAATTTTGCTTTGCATACGTTGTATCCTCTCTACATTGGAAGCTGAAGCAGTGCCCCATAGCTGAATTCCGTAACACCATATAGGTTTCAAAAGCGACTTGTATATTAAAAGTTTACAATCTAGACTGAGGGTAGAATTTCTACCAATCAGTATCTGGGTTAATTTAAGCTTCATTTGTGTTAGCTTAGAGTCAATGTGCTGTTTCCATGTAAGCCGTCGTTCAAGATGTATACCAAGGTATTTCACCTGTGAGTGTTGAGGAACAACTTGATTGTTGATTCGAATGGGGGAACAAGTGTCTCTTCGTAGGGTAAATGTGACATGAACACACTTTTGTTCATTTAATTTTATTCTCCATATGTTCAACCACGGTTCCAACAGCTTAATATGTTCCTGAAGATAACGGGATGCCTCGTGAGGGTTTTCATGCATACTAAGGCAGGCTGTATCATCAGCAAATGTAGAGGTGAGGATATTACTGCTTAAAGGCATATCACAGGTATAAATCAAATACAAAACTGGCCCCAGTATACTCCCCTGTGGCATCCCAGATGAGATAGTTTCGGGCACACTCATGAAGTCTCCTTCCACGACAGTGAACCTCCGGGCAAGAATATAACTTTCCAAAAGATTTACAATGTTCATTGGTAGATATGTCTTCGATTTTAAAATTAGGCCTTCGTGCCACACTTTATCAAATGCCTGAGAAACATCAATAAAGAGGGAAGAACAATACTTTTTTTCTTCAAATTTTCTTCTTATAAAATGAACCAATCTATGACATTGTTCAATGGTGCTATGTTGATTTCAAAAACCAAATTTATGGTCCGGTATGCATCCATTATCAGCTAGAATTGGTGACAATTTTGTCATGAGAAGTTTTTCGAAGAGCTTTGAAATTGTTGACAGCAAACTTATTGGCCTATATGACTCAGCATTAGTAAGATCTTTACCCGTCTTTGGAATCAGTTTGACCATGGCAAGTTTCCAGCTGTGTGGATAATACTCCAGTCGTAAAACGCCATTAAAAATTAATAACATGATTCTAATAGCAATACGAGGCAACTTCATCAGCATCTTGTTACTAATTCCATCAATACCCGGGGCCTTCTTTGGGTTGGTTTCAGCAATTAGTTCATTTACATCACGCATCTTAAACTTTATGGGTCGAGGGGGTAGAGCAACTACACTCGGCAAATCAACAGCACCAGTACATATGTTTGCGGTAAATACGTATTTTAAATGCCCAGCAAATATGTTACCTTTTCAGTATTAGTTCTTGCCCAACCTCCGGTAGAAGTGCGCAGGGGTGGTTTAGACTCAACGGGTGTTTTAAGCTTTTTAGCAGCGCACCGCAAGGAATAATTAGATGCTGCTGTGACATCGAGACCTTCCAGATAGTTCCTAAGAGAAGCAGATTTTTCGGATGCAAGCAACTCTTGGAGTCGTTTAGTGCATTCTTTAAGTCTGATTTTATGTTGAGGTGATCTGTGCTGTTGCCATTCTCTTCTAGCTCTTCTTTTTTCACATACGAGACGTTCAATATCCGCAGAATAAATTCTATTAAACCCAGTCTGCGGATGGGAGGTAGTGGCATGTTTAGCAGCCTGTTTAATATTTTCGGTTAGATTGGCAATGTTAAATTCAATATCATCGGGAGATCTTAGATTGATGTTTTCCGTACAATGACTACTGAGATATTTTTTGAACCCCAGCCAATTAACACGATTTATCATCTTCACATATGGGTGAGGTAAGTCATTTCTTAGTGGGTTACAAATTGTAACGATCGTGGGAGAGTGATCGGAGGAGAGATCATGAGAAGCTTCAACATGAATTAAATCCCTAGAGATATTTTTCATGACGCCAAAATCTATAACATCCGGAATTTTTTGTATGTCAGTGGGCCAGTAAGTGGGCTCCCCGCTCGAAATGACATCCAAACGCTTTTTTGAAATTGAGTTGAACAATGCTCGACCTCTAGATGTAATAAGACGCGATCCCCAGAACGTATGTTTTGCATTGTAGTCCCCAGCTGCTACGAAACAAGGTCCCAGAGTTTTGATTGAAAATCTGGGAGGAGAGTAAATCGATGATATCACGAGATGTGAACAAAAATTTTCGATGCAAATATTTGTTGCCTGCGGATGGTCCTCACAAATGTTCTCAAGAATGTAGTGTTTGAGTCTTGACTTTATTAGAACTGCTGATCCTCCGCATGCTCTTCCTCTCGGGTCCTTTGTATCATATAACGTGTAGCCACTCATTTTAAAAAGGCTTCTAGGAGTCAAATGAGTCTCAGATACCAACATTATATCAATATTTTTTACCGTGAGGAAGTGCTCAAATTCATATTTATGTTGGCGAATGCCGTTTGCGTTCCAGAAACATACTTTTAACGTGTTCATGGCTTGTTAACTAATGCTTGAAGCAGTGTGTTCTGCATTCGCAGCATTTCTTGCATCATGCTAGTCACATTTGTTGTAAAGTTGTTTATAGTTTGGACCAGATTATCAATAGTAGTTTCAAGGCGACTGAAATTAAAGCTGGCGTTTGCATTCTTTGAATTATTTGGTGGTGACACTTTTTGAACGGGAATAGAGTTGATCTTCACAGCGTCAGCATACGATACGTGTGAAGTTATTGGTTGGGCCATTAGGGGATGAGTAGCGGAGTACGTATTTCCTGCTTGAGCTGGGATTACTTTAGGCTTTTGGCTAATAGCTTGTTTAACAAAAGAGAATACAGGACATCCTCTGTAGTTAGCAGTGTGATTACCTCCACAATTACTGCACTTTTTTCCTTTTGATCCTTTGACTTATTGCAAATAGCAGTGTTGTGTAATTCACCACACACAACACAAACAGTAGGTAATTTGCAATAAGTTTTCGTATGGCCATATTCTTGACAATTATGGCACTGTACGGGTCCTGAGCGCTTGTGTGGTTCTTCAACTGTATTTTTCCGGTATAACAGATATTTTAAATTATAAATTGGATGAGTCTCATTTTTCTTCAATTTTTATATCATTTGGCTCCAGTTCAACACGAAATATAGGTTGGGGGATCTTTTTCCTGTTTATTATATTAGAGACATTTTTCACCTTAAATCCTTGGAGGGTGAGAGCATCTTTTATTTCCTCAGGAACAACATAAGAATCTATGCCCTTCAATACGATCTGTAGGCCTTTAGCACTCTTAAGCTGGAAAGTGTAGAAACTTGTTTTATTTTTCTCAAATTCAGTAACCATTTTGCGGAACTCTTTTTCATCATATATTTGAACTTTTGTTTCATCAATGTTACCACGTTTTATTGGAACAATGTGAAACGCCTTTTTACCAATGACCGAGATTAGTTTTTTGATAAGTGTGTATGACTTCTTTTGTCTCAGATAGATTGGTGGTGGTTTTGAAGTTTTTTTTCGAAGATTCTTCGGGTTTGTCGCTGTCATCTTGCAATATTTTAAACCGGTTTTGACGATTAGCTGAGGCGGCGTCGTTGTCCCTGGATATTTTCGAAACAGATGAGATCTTGGATGAATTTGGGCTTCGCCCACGCTTTACCACCGTTACATATCTGTCCATTCCGACAGGCACTTTATGTTTTTGGATATTATCGTCCATTGTGATAACTGGGTTAAGTGATGAACACGAGCCCCGAGCGGATAATGGCGCTGACTTAAATAAAGAAGAACTAGGTAATGTTAACGAATCACTACTTCGCATTGGAGTAAGCGAGGTTGATCGCTCGAGTAAAATTAGCTTTGCCGTTAGAAAAAGACTGTCATCCGATTTTTTGTTTTTATTGTTTGCATTAAGAGCTACAGAACTCACAGTAAAATATGCATTTCTGCCGTTAGAACTCACTTCACAATTTTTTGTTTTTGAGGTACTCATGCAGAGTATTCCTCAGCACTTTGTTTGTTTTTTTTTTGTTTTTGTTGTTTCAGATTATATGAAAGATGTTATTAGTGCAAATAAAGCAAATTTCACAAAACCAATACTTATTACGAATCAGTACTTATTACGAATATTTTTTTTTTTTTTTTTTTTTTTCACGCTAATATATGTTTATTGTATCTTCAAATAATTGAACTAACAATAAGTGTTCAAATCTTAAATATATAAATAATTATTAGGCCCAACCAGTGTCGGACATAAACTTAGTGATAATAATTAATAATACATAAAATTCATGTTACGCACAAAAAATATTTTCAAAGAATTTCATCTGGAGAGTTGCGTATTAATGCCGTAGTGTCCCTCTTTTTTAAGCGGATGTGTCCAGGAAAGTTCAAGATGTTACGAGCAAGGGGATTAGGATGGAACTCGAGTTTTGTTAAATATTTTCCAGCATATTTTGCAATTTCAGCGGTCACAAGTGACATATTTAAATCACGATGTAAAATAGAATTTTTCAAGTACCATGGAGCCGTAGTTATTAACCTTAATATTTTGTTTTGCATTCGTTGGATTCTCTCTACATTGGAAGCTGAAGCAGTGCCCCATAGCTGAATTCCGTAACACCATATCGGCTTCAAAAGCGACTTGTATATTAAAAGTTTACAATCTAGACTGAGGGTAGAATTTCTACCAATCAGCCAATGTATCTGGGTTAATTTAAGCTTCATTTGTGTCAGCTTAGAGTCAATGTGGTGTTTCCATGTAAGCCGTCGGTCGAGGTGAATACCAAGATATTTCACATGTGAATGTTGAGGAACAACTTGATTGTTGATTTGAATGGGGGAACAAGTGTCTCTTCGTAGGGTAAATGTAACATGAACACACTTTTGTTCATTTACTTTTATTCTCCATAAGTTCAACCACAATTCCAACAGGTTAATATGTTGCTGAAGGTAACGGGATGCCTCGTGAGGGTTTTCATGCATACTAAGGCAGGCTGTATCATCGGCAAATGTAGAGGTGAGGATATTACTGCTCAAAGGCATATCACAGGTATAAATCAAATACAAAACTGGCCCCAGTATACTCCCCTGAGGCACCCCAGATGAAATGGTTTCGGGCACACTCATGAAGTCTCCTTCCACGACAGTGAACTTCCGGGCAATAATGTAACTTTCCAAAAGATTTACAATGTTTATTGGTAGATATGTCTTCAATTTTAGAATTAGGCCTTCATGCCACACTTTATCAAATGCCTGAGAGACATCAATAAATAGGGAAGAACAATACTTTCTTTCTTCAAATGTTCTTCTTATGAAATGAACCAATCTATGACATTGTTCAATGGTGCTGTGCTGACTTCTAAAACCAAATTGATGGTCCGGTATGCATCCATTATCAGCTAGAATTGGGGACAATTTTGTCATGAGAAGTTTTTCGAAGAGCTTCGAAATTGTTGACAGCAAACTTATTGGCCTATATGACTCAGCCTTAGTAAGATCTTTACCCGCCTTTGGAATCATTTTGACTATGGCAAGTTTCCAGCTGTGTGGGTAATACTCCAGTCGTAAAATGCCATTAAAAATAAATAACAGGGTTCTAATAGCAATACGAGGCAACTGCATCAGCATCTTGTTACTAATTCCATCAATACCCGGGGCCTTCTTTGGATTGGTTTCAGCAATTAGTTTTTGTACATCAAGCATCTTAAACTTTATAGGTCGAGGGGGTAGAGCAACTACGCTCGGCAAATCAACAGCACCAGTACATGTGTTTGGGGTAAATACGTCTTTTAAATGACCAGCTAATATGTTACCTTTTTCAGTATTAGTTCTTGCCCAACCTCCGGTAGAAGTGCGCAGGGGTGGTTTAGACTCAACGGGTGTTTTAAGCTTTTTAGCAGCGCGCCACAAGGAGTAATTAGATGCTGCAGTGACATCGAGACCTTCCAGGTAGTTCTTAAGAGAAGCAGATTTTTCAGCTGAAAGCAACTCTTGGAGTCGTTTAGTGCATTCTCTAAGTCTGATTTTATGTTGGGGCGATCTGTGCTGTTGCCATTCCCTTCTAGCTCTTCTTTTTTCACATACGAGACGTTCAATGTCCGCAGAATAAATTCTATTAAACCCAGTCTGCGGATGGGAGGTAGTGGCATGTTTAGCAGCCTGTTTAATATTCTCGGTAAGATTGGCAATGTTAAGTTCAATATCATCGGGAGTTCTAAGCCTGATGTTTTCCGTACAATGACTACTGAGATATTTTTTGAACCCCAGCCAGTTAACACGATGTATCATCTTCACATATGGGTCAGGTAAGTCACTTCTTAGTGGGCTACAAATTGTAACGATCGTGGGAGAGTGATCGGAGGAGAGATCATATGAAGCTTCAACATGAATTAAATCCCTAGGGATATTTTTCATGACCCCAAAATCTATAACATCCGGAATTTTTTGTATGTCAGTAGGCCAGTAAGTGGGCTCCCCACTAGAAATGACATCCAAATCCATTTTTGAAATTGTGTTGAACAATGCTCGACCTCTAGGAGTAATAAGACGCGACCCCCAGAACGTATGCTTTGCATTGTAGTCTCCAGCTGCTACGAAACAAGGGCCAAGAGTTTTGTAAAAATCCTCGTATTGATCTTCACTGATTGAAAATCTGGGAGGGGAGTAAACTGATGAAAGCACAAGATTTGAACAAAAATTTTCGATGCAAATATTTGTTGCTTGTAGATGGTCTTCACAAGTGTTCTCAAGAATATAGTGCTTGAGTCTTGACTTTATTAGAATTGCTGATCCTCCGCATGCTCTTCCTCTCGGGTCCTTTGTATCATATAAGGTGTAGCCACTCATTTTAAAAAGGCTTCTCGAAGTCAAATGAGTCTCAGATACCAACATTACATCAATATTCTTCACCGTGAGGAAGTGCTCTAGTTCGTTTCTATGTTGGCGAATGCCGTTAGCGTTCCAGAAACATAACTTTAACGTGTTCATGGCTTGTTAACTAATGCTAGAAGCAGAGTGTTCTGCATTCGCAGCATTTCTTGCATCATGCTAGTCATATTTGTCGTAAAGTTGCTTATAGTTTGCACCAGATTATCAATAGTAGCTTCAAGGCGATTGAAATTAAAGCTTGCATTTGCGTTTGTTGTATTGTTTGGTGGTGACACTTTTTGAACGGGAATAGAGTTGATCTTCACAGCGTCAGCATACGATACATGTGAAGTGATTGGTTGGGCCATTAGGGGATGAGTAGCGGAGTACGTATTTCCTGCTTGAGCTGGAGTTACTTTAGGCTTTTGGGTCATAGCTTGTTTCACAAAAGAGAATACAGGACATCCTCTGTAGTTAGCAGTGTGATTACCTCCACAATTACTGCACTTTTTTTCCTTCTGGTCCTTCGACTTATTGCAAATAGCAGTGTTGTGTAATTCACCGCACACAACACAAACAGACGGTAATTTGCAATAAGTTTTCGTATGGCCATATTCTTGACAATTATGGCACTGTACGGGTCCTGAGCGCTTGTGTGGTTCTTCGACTGTAATTTTCCGGTATAACAGATATTTTAAATTATAAATTGGATGGGTCTCATTTTTCTTCAATTTTATATCATTTGGCTCCAATTCAACGCGAAATAAGGGTTGGGGGATCTTCTCCCTGTTTATTATGTTAGAGACATTCTTTACCTTAAATCCCTGGAGGGTGAGAGCATCTTTAATTTCCTCAGGAACTACATAAGAATCTATGCCTTTCAATACGATCTGTAGGCCTTTAGCGCTCTTAAGCTGGAATGTGTAGAAACTTGTTTTATTTTTTTCGAATTCGTTAACCATTTTGCGGAAGTCTTTTTCATCATATATTTGAACTTTTGTTTCATCAATGTTACCACGTTTTATTGGAACAATGTGAAATGACTTTTCACCAATGGCCGAGATTAGTTTTTTAATAAGTGTGTTCGAGTTTTTTTGTCTCAGATAGATTGGTGGTGGTTTTGAAGTTTTTTTCGAAGATTCTTCGGGTTTATCGCTGTCATCTTGTAATATTTTAAACCGGTTTTGACGATTAGCTGAGGCGGCGTCGTTGTCTCTGGATATTTTCGGAACAGATGAGATTTTTGATGAATTTGGGCTTCGCCCGCGCTTTACTACTGTAATATATCTGTCCATTCCGACAGGCACTTTAGGTTTTTGAATATTATCGTCCATTGTGATAACTGGGTTAAGTGATGAACACGAGCCCAGAGCGGATAATGGCGCTGACTTAAATAACGATGAACTAGGCAATGGTAATGTTACCGAATCACTACTTGGCATCGGAGTAAGCGAATTTGATCGCTCACGTAAAATTGGCTTTGCCGTTAGAAAAAGACTGTCATCCAATTTTTTCTTTTTATTGTTTGCATTAAGAGCTTCAGAACTCACAGTAAAATAGGCATTTCTGCCGTTAGAACTCACTTCACAATTTTTTGTTTTTGAGGTACTCATGCAGAGTATTCCTCAGTCACTTTGTTTGTGTTTTTTGTTGTTTCAGTTTATACGAAAAATATTATTAATGCAAGTAAAGCAAATTTAACAAAAACTGTACTTATTACGAATCAGTACTTATTACGAATATTTTTTTTTGTTTGTATTTTTGTTTGCTTAGTATGTGAAAAAAAAACTCCGCTAACACGTCTGTTCACTACGAAGGTTCAAAAACAAAAACTGTACTTATTACGAATCAGTACTTATTACGAATATTTTTTTTGTTTGTATTTTTGTTTGCTTAGTATGTGAAAAAAAAACTCCGCTAACACGTCTGTTCACTACGAAGGTTCAACAAGACTGAAATAATGAAATGAAAAGAAATGTATCTAAATAGTGCAACAAAAGCAACTGTAAAAGTTAAATAGACAAAAAAAATATACCAACTGCTTTATTGCAAGTACAGTGGATACTCTGATTACGAATATATTTACTTTTTTTTTTTTTGTTTGTTTAGTATGAAAAAAAAAATACTCCGCTAATAAGTCTGTTCACTAGAGGAACATATAGACTACAGGAACATATTGTACAATAGTGGGACTTAGTTGACCACCTCAGGTACTTAAAACTAAAATTTGAGATCCCGTGACAAAACAACTATTTATATGATAAAAAAAGTGTAACCTGTGAAACACGCAAATAACTTACAGATATTTGGACGTTGAAATTTAATTTGGCTCCACTTTTAATTGCATAAGTACCTCTGTAATTAGCTTAATACCTCTTGTTTGTTTGTCCTCGTTAAAAGAATTCAGTGTAGCGGTTACCAATCTGCCAAAAGCATGAATAGTATCGCTTTTTTGTTTATCTTTTTCCTCTTTGGATTTGCAAAACTTTTTGAAGGTATCTACTGCCTCTGCAAAAATTTGGTCGCCATCATCAAGCTGTTCATTTCTTTTTTTAGTTTTTCGCCTTTTTAATGCTTCGGGGGTTGCTGCTGGTAATGCCACTAAAGAATCTTGAGTTTGTGATTCAAAAAATGAAGAATCTTGCGTTTGACTTTCAAAAAATGATGTATTTAAAGTTTGCGATTCTGGCAGTGAGTCTTGAAGTATTTCAAAACTTTGTTTGGCAATAGGGGTACTTTGTTCAATAATATTTATTGTTGAACACACTATAAAAACGATGGACTTAAATAATTATCACAAAAAAATACAAATAAGTACATACGGGCGTGAAACAACATGAGGTGCCAAGAATTCCAACTGCTCCATATAATGCCAACGATGTGTGAAATCAGCGCCACTACCTGATGCAAGCTTTTCATTTCTCTTCTTCTTTGCATACCTGTCTCGTAGTGATGTCCATCTTTTCATACACAATTCTTCTGTAAAAACTATACTGTTAATACGGTAAATATTATTACATATTTTAAATTTACTTACCTGGAACTCCTACTTCTCTAGATATTTGTGACCAAGCGGCCTGGTTCTTGTCTGGCATTCTGTAGTCTTTATTGAACTTATTGTATAAAATATTTCTGCTTTCCACTAACGAGAACAGTTTTTCATCATCCATCTTTTATTTTTTGTTTTTTTTCCAAATTTAAATTTTTAAAACACTTAAAATATTTATTTTTATTTTAATAATTTTAGACTGTAAAAAACAACAGCTGATTCTTGCTGTCACTTAACAATGTTAACAAAATTTTGTTTTTAACAGGTTCGTCAGCAACGGCACGGAAAGTAACAGAACAACTAACGACTTTTACACATTTTCTATTTAACAAAATCAAGTCAGCTGATTCGGAACGGAACAGAAAGTAAAGACTAATGAGGCCTTAAAACTTGATCAAGAAAACCTGATGTGTGTGAAAGAGGAGTAACATGAAAGAATAAAAGTCAAAAGTTATTATGTTAGAGCCCTTTAACACACATCAAGTTTTCTTGCTTAAGTTTCAATTCAGCTGGGAGAACGACAGGGAGAGTATATATTCCTTTCTTTATCTTTCTCCTAGCTGAATTAAAACTTGAGCAAGAAAACTTGATGCGTGTGAAAGGGGCCTTATGTATGTACTTATATATTTATAATTTACTCGTCAACGAGGTTGGATATGTTTAGAGTAATTTTATGCTGAGTGAATTGTGCAAAAACAAAAAATTTTTTTGTTGCTCTATAAAAAAAAGAAAAAAAAAATGCAAATAATAAAATGGCTGATACCGAATTAAAGTTGTTTTCTTAGCCAGGTGATTATATATATATATATATATATATATATATATATATATATATATATATATATATATATATATGTATATATATATATATGTATATATATATATATATATATATATATATATATATATATATATATATGTATATATATATATATATATATATATATATATATATATATATATATATATGTATATATATATATATATATATATATATATATATATATATGTATATATATATATATATATATATATATATATATATATGTATATATATATATATATATATATATATATGTATATATATATATATATATGTATATATATATATATACATACATACATATATATATATATATATATATATATATATATATATATATATATATATATATATATATATGTATATATATATATATATATATATATATATATATATATATATGTATATATATATATATATATATATATATATATATATACATATATATATATATATATATATATATATATATATATATATATATATATATATATATACATATATATATATATATATATATATATATATATACATGCATATATATATATATATATATATATATATATACATATATATAAATATATATTTATATATATATATATATATATATATATATATATATATATATATATATATATACATATATATATATATATATATATATATATATATATACATATATATAAATATATATATATATATATATATATATATATATATATATATATATATATATATATATAAATATATATATATATATATATATATATATATATATATATATATATATATATATATATATACGAATATTAGCATTTGTGACAATTGAAATAATTAGCTTTCGACTCTACAATGGCTGAATGCCATAAATCTAAGAGATCAATCCGTGTGTGGCAAGATATGTATATATCGGCATTGAGAAATGCTCAGGTATTGATCAATACTAGGCTTTAGCACAAGTACATACTACAAATACTACAAGCCACTATCTTTTTTTCGTCAGTTTGCTTTATGCTACTTACACTTAAAGAATACAAAGGAATGTTCTCTTATGAGAATCAAGCACAATAAGAATTGTGTTTATGCCAAATAAGACAAGTAAATTGTTTAATGATTTGGTATAATACGCATGTATTTTGTATTTTTTATTGTATTTGTACGTCTAATAAAATTATTGTTATTGCTATATAACTTTTTTTACTTTATATTATTAATATATTGACAAAGGTTAAAAATAAAAATATAATTTAAAAGTAAGTCAAGAAAACCTGCAAAAATAATCCAAAATACTTATAAAAATATTATTTAAAAGAAAATAAAAAATGGAAAAAGTAATTAACAATCTTTTATTTATTTTTAAATTCAAGTTCTTTTCTATATTTTATTGTTTTTAAACCCTTCACTGATCCTAACAATATACAAATTGTTTCAATAATTCACTCCAATTGTTTCAAAATCACTTTAAAAATTAATGTCAGCAAAAACCAGAAAAAATTAACAGTTAAACAAAATAATTTATGTATTTTTATTTAGGCTCTAGGTCATATATTATTTTAAATAAAACGAATTGTTTTATTAAATGTTATATTTTATTTTTTATTCAATATTTCGATCACCCTCGGTTTTCTTCATCAGGAACTATAATTTTAAAATATTTAAAAAATTTAAAAATTAAAAACATTGAGAAACATAATTAACATTATAAAATTTACATTAACATTTTAATCATTATCTTACTTTACTTTTCTTTACTTAATAAATATATAGTTAAACAAAATAATATAAGCATACATACGTACATGGTTGGAAAAAAACTAATACTTTAAATATTTTCGATAATACCCCTGACAGTCATAGGATTTCTATACTACAATGGTATGGTATACTACATGTGGGTCAACGTAAACCACAATTAAACCACGCCTGTGAAGAAATCATACCGTAAACAAGTCGTTTTTAAATACTTTTGCTCTCAGTTGGAAAAAATAGGAGTGTCATTAAAAAAGTATGTAAACACGAAAAAAGGTATTAAAATACACATTATTGTACCCCTGCTAGCTAAAAAATTTCAATTCCATGTTGTTCCGACCTAAAAATGCCCAAAAATATGCGAAGAAATATTAACACTAATGAGTGACACAATTTTGAAGATCTAACAATAAAATATAAAAATATCTATATAAAACTAAATAATTGCTTTTATATATATTAAAAACTAACAATAATCCCATATTAAGCATATATACATGTTTTATAGTCTATAAAGGTGAAAAACATACATAACACTTAATATACATATAGACATTCACCGAATATATAAGAAAGTATGCTGGTGAATAAAATCAGTAAATCAAACGGTGCCTTAAATGTTAAAACTGTTTTGGAAAGCTAAAAGTGTCCCCAATCGCCCCATAGGGTTGTCACTTTTGGAATTTTAGCCGTTTAGAGGGTATCCCCTACTCAGGTGAAAAGTGCCCATACCAAAATACCAAAGTATGTTGGTGAATAAAATCAGTAAATCAAACGGTGCCTTAAATGTTAAAACTGTTTTGGAAAGCTAAAAGTGTCCCCAATCGCCCCATAGGGTTGTCACTTTTGGAATTTTAGCCGTTTAGAGGGTATCCCCTACTCAGGTGAAAAGTGCCCATACCAAAATACCAAAGTATGCTGGTGAATAAAATCAGTAAATCAAACGGTGCCTTAAATGTTAAAACTGTTTTGGAAAGCTAAAAGTGTCCCCAATCGCCCCATAGGGTTGTCACTTTTGGAATTTTAGCCGTTTAGAGGGTATCCCCCACTCAGGTGAAAATGCTCATATCATAATACTGATAAAATCAGGTATTATTTAATAAAGCAGGTAAATTAAAAATAAGCAAAAAGAAAATTGCATTGAATTCGAATTTATATATGAATAAACATCATAAAATTTTATAATAGCAGATTTGTCTGTTCAAACTGTTTTTCTTATAAATAATTTTTTCCTGTGTATGCTAGCACGTTGTTTTATTCCACTTGTTCTTAACGAAACTGGTGGCACATTGTGGAACAAGCATAGTTGTATTTTTTAAATATTACATCCCTGGCTGCTTTGACATCTTAACTTTATGCATCGAGTTTATATATAAGTTTTTGTTCCGTATTTATTTGTAATTATTTAGAGTTTTAGCTATAATATGCTTTCGTAAAATTTATTATATTTTTATGAATAATATTTCAGATATTTTATGCAGATCTTTGACTATATTATGCTTATGTATAAATAATTTTGTGTATTATTCAGAATATTGTCTCGATTTCGTTAAAAAAAATTTATTCTTCGCTCACCGTAGAAAGTGATTGGTATAGCTTAGAAAATTATTATTTAGTTATGTTAACGCTTTTAGTTCTGTGAAAAATCTATATTCATAAATACTATTTGTGTTATTAAGCAAGGTTTCACTGTATAATAAAAACTATATTAATATATATATATATATATATATATATATATATATATATATATATATATATATATATATATATATATATATATATATATATAATTTTATATATAAATTTTTTTATATATAATTTTATATATAATTTTCTTGCATATACAGTGAGACCTTGCTTAACAACACAAATAATATTATCTTACATCGTAGTGTATAAGGTAAATACATATGTATGTACATATATGTGACTATAATTATGAACGTAATATTTCATATAATTTTCGTTTCAATACATTCAATCGATCACATTAGATTTAATTTGTTTATTTAATTTATAACATATCTAAATTAAGAAGTCTTTAGGCTATACATTTTAATTTAGAATTTTATTTGTAAAATTTATTACACAATATCGTGATAAACAAACCTTTTGACTCACTTTCATAACTATTTGCACATATCGAGCCTTTGCTGCAATAACGCAATAATTCAAAAAAAGTTGTTTTGCAGAAATTGAGTTTAAAGTTTTGAATTTACACACAAGAAAATTTGGTTATTTTCTCAAGAGCTGAGTATACAAAATATTTTTATGAAACTTTTACAGAAAATTAAAAATGACAAGGCGAATAATTTCGTAATATAACCTTAAAAAAATTCAAATTTTGAGTTACTACGGTGTTGCACCAAAGGCTCGATATGAGAAAAGTTTTGCATAAAACATGAGAAATGATGATGGGTTAAAACATTAAGAAATACTTTTGTATTTAGCATGAAATATAATAAAAAAATAATAAACCCATAATGACAAATACAAAGATGTTTTTGTATTTCGCATGAAATAGAAAAAAGTTATAGAGATACTGCCGGAATAAAATGAATGCATGAAAATTCCAGATTAAGAGATATACATATAGAAAAACATGCAAAAAATGCCTTGTGATTTGCAGGAAATACAACAAATCGGAAACAATGTTTAATAATTTAATTATAATATAAAATGGTGTAGGCCTATTGGGGTCAGCCATTCAAAATAACTGGCAACACACTGAATGTTGTACCTCAACCGTAGTGTGGAAACCTACACTTTAAATATCAATTATTTAGGCATATATATATATATATATATATATATATATATATATATATATATATATATGTATATATATATATATATATATATATATATATATATATATATATATATATATATGTATATATATATATATATATATATATATATATATATATATATATATATGTATATATATATATATATATATATATATATATATATATATATATATATTTTAATACATCGTATAGAATAAACGTATACCATGTTTTTTTATATAATTTAATCACATTTTTTTTCGTTAACATATACGGGTATGTTCTAGAATCCGAATTCACTCGAAAGTGGATTAGTTTAGCATTTTTGGTGTTCTGCAATTCACATCCCCATGTTTTTATTCGTTTTCAATTAGAGTTGTAAGGGGTGGGTGAAAGTAAAACGAATCGTACTTTATTCTTATAAATGCTAACATTATTAAGAAAAATACAATTCTGGTTTTTAGTTTGAAGTGTTTTTTATTGAATTTCATCAAAACAATTTAATTTTTCACAGAAATATTAATGCAAACAAAATTTTTTTTAAACTTTGACAAAAATTTCAATTTGGTTTTGGCAGATCTTACTTGAGTAAAAAAAATATGAAAAAATACAACAATTTTGTTTATGTTCGAAAACACAAAGTTGCCCTACATAATAAAGTTTGATATGTCAATCTTTTTTGAACTAAATCTCAATGCATTTGGATCTTATTGATAAAGAAAAATGAATTTTTTGAAGGAAATTAAAACTAATTTTATATATATAAATCTATTTAAACAATAATTATAATAATTCGAATGCATTTAGTTGTAAAATCGCAATGTAATAATCAGGCAATACTTTGTTTTAACAACAAATGGTGCCAGGACAACGTAGTCGATATGTCTATAGCCGGCAAACAGCCGCGCTGATAAATAACGCCAGGCAAGCAGATCAACCAAAAGCAAATAATTTTAATTTCGTTCGTTGTCCTTTTTGAGAGTATTGAATAATTTTATTTTCATTCTATGTTTCTTTAAGAATATTAATTTTGGTTTTATTCGCGTTGAAAGTTAAATGAAAAATTTGAATATCTTTTTCATACTCTGTAAATTGTTTTACATCCAATTTTCACGATGATTTTTTAAGACATGTCTATTTCTTCACTGTTGTTGTAAAAAAAACTCTTATTTGACAGCCAGAGTTGTATTTTTTACTTTATCTTTAATTCCTTTTATTCCATAATTTGGGCGCCAAAAACGGAATTTAATAACTTGAGAAGTAAAGTATTTAAAAAAGTAAATTTTCTTAAAAAAAATCAAAATTGGGTGCTATACAGAAAAACCTCGAAGAAAGCAATGGAGGTAAAACTAGTTGACTAAAACTAGTGAGTGGGTGAAGCAATGGCGGAAATGCTGAGTGGAGCGAGGTACATTTTAGTTTCTTATGAACGACTTCTTGGGAGATAAGTCGTCTTTTCTGAACTATATCAGAATGAGCCGAGAGACATTTAATTTGATACTCGCAAAAATCGAAGGTGATATAGTAAAACAAGATACCATCTTGGGATAAACGATAACTCCAGCAGAGAAACTGGCAGCCACACTCCAATACGTCGCTACTGGAGAGTCCATCAAAAGCACAAATTATCAGACGAGACTATGGGAAACCTTTCTTTGTCGTGCAGTTACGGAATTATGCCAGGCAATTTGGAAACACTTTAAAAATGAATATATAAAGGTTTTTGAGTAGGTACATATGTATATGGAAAATAACTTATTTTATTGTGCCTATTCATAGAATGTAATACTTTGGTTTATTATTTTAAAATTAAAATAAAACAAGTTACATTAATTGAAATAAATTCGTCTTTTAAAATATAACTTTAAAAAGTATATATCATTAGCTCTTGGTAGATTGTGAACAAAGAGCTAGATCGCTTGACACGGTCCATATATGTAGGATTACGTACATCATACAAGTTTTCGTGTTCCTGATATTTAGATATTAAAAGCTCCACAATTTCGTTTTTCCACATGGTTTATATTTATTTGAACTTTTTATTTATTGCCCCTATTGCGGTTCACCACTCAACTCAGTTTGGTCGTGTGAGAGTCAACCCAACTTATGCACAACCAAACTCATTTTAGTTATTGCGATACAAACTGTTTTTAGTTGAGTTTGTCATAAAATTGCCAACCTAAAATATCGAATTGCCAACTTTAAATATCACGTTTGACAAGTGAAATTTGAAGAAAATTAAACTGAAAGTGTTGTGGGAATAAAAAGTATAAAATATTTTATTTATGTATTTTGAAACAATTTGTTAATTGAGTCTTAAAAGGTTAAAAAAAAGAATTCTGTACATATATTTAAGAACTTGTAATTCTTAAAAAAATAATAAAACTTAATATTGAAATTTATTATTCGGGAGAATATCCCGACTAATTGTTAGAAACAATTAGTTTTTTTTTGCAAAATGCATTGAAAAAAATGTTATCAAACTGCTTAAACTTCACTGACGATTTGGTTTTAGCAACCAATGAAATGTCGGCATATGAAGAGCTAAAGCCACAACAAACATTTTTTCAAAATAATAAAACTTGTGAATTTTAATATATAAAAAAATAAGATGAAATTTATCTACAACAGCAAACAATAAAATATTATTAATTTTTAAATTTATTCTTAAGTTTTTCTATTTTTAATTTATCGCACTCCACCTTAAGATTGTGGAGATCAGTAGCCTCATTTGCTTGTCGTTCCAACAATGCAAATTTTTTTCTAATTTTTTTAATGTTTGCAGTTGATGCTGCAACGCCAAAAACTTGGCCAGATGGTGCCGCTTGCTCTTGCAAAGACAAGAGTTCTGAAACAGTATCCTCAAGGCTATTTAATGGGATTTCTTGTGATGGGCCTCAACCTGTCGCCTGAGTGTTTCTTTTATTGTTTGCAAGTTTTTTCTTAATGCTTGCTTTATAGTGGATCCAAACCTGTGAAAGATTATAATTATATTAAGAATATTGTAATTGTTCAATATTATTTTACTGACACACTTACACGTTGCCATTCTTGAGATGTTCTTGTCGGTGGTCCCAAACTATTTAATTCTACAGCAAACTCTTCCCATAACTCCTTGCACGTATTTTCCGTTGCACCAAAATTTGGTTTTCCGCGAGCAATTTCCAGATTCCTGACCATAATCTGAACAAGCCGCTCAAATTGGACTTTCGTTGTTATTTTCAAACTAATAAAAGTGTTTAAAAATTGTGAAAAAATTATTACAAAAATTGATACTTACGATCTCTCCATTTTGATTTAAATTTTCACCGCTTTTAAAAAAATTTCACTCTAACTGATAATGACACAACTACAATTAAGCAGTTGTGTGTATTCAACGTTTTTTACGACCAAACTTTTGCAAAGTTGAGAACGGCAATACCACGAAAAAACAGATACACAACTGAATAGTCAACTGGCAGTTTAGTTGAGAACGGCAATGCGAAATCACCTAAGACGACCAAACTGACACAAAAGTGGTGAACCGCAATAGGGGCATATATTTATTTTATTTATATACACACAAAACAAAAAACAAGCACTTGTCGCTTTAAAACAAGAAAAATAAAGAACACAGAGAAATAACCACCTTAGCAGACGAATGCAAATAAAATATAATAGTAAAATTGCGAATGACAGCTAAAAGGAAGAGATGTATTTTTCTTTATTGTTGTTGTAAAAAAATCACGAAAACAGAAACCACGTTTCTTTTGCTACCCCTCTTTCTTATCTACCTAATATGCCTACAAACAAAAAAGACATGTCTTAAAGACAAGCAAAAAAATCATCGTGAAAATTGGGTGTTACTTTTGTAATTTGTTAATTTTTTTTGCAACTTTTTTGCCGACCGCCGTCGATTTTTGCGTAGCTGTGGCTGTTGACATTTAGATTTTTTTTCGAACATAAACTTCGAATGTGGAAAAACATGCTGAATTCAGAACACCATTTTATAAATTATGGGGATTCAAAAAATTTTTCGTTTTCAATCCGAGTCGAAACTTGGAACATACCCGATAAACTTTATTTTATTATGAATTTTATTTAAAAAATTCTTTAAATAAGAAAATTACTTAAAAATATTTTTTTATTAGCAAAACGACAAATTACAACATGGTAAAAAACTATTAATCAAAAATTTATATAAAATATGGTAGAATGTGAAATTTATCAAACAATGTGAAACACAAAATAAAAACTTTTCAATTCACAAGAAAACGAAAAAGAACACAAAATACGATTTAATTAATGCGTGTTATTTTAAACACTTTGTATAAAGAAAACATAAATAAAAACGGATAGTATAAAAATAGATATTAAGATTAAAGAATGCTTCAAATGATATTTCTCCTCCATGACCAATATAAATTTGCGAAACGAATAATCGTTATCTGTCTTAATGGCGCGCCTGGAATTGATGTTTCCTAATGATGTATCTATAGTGTCTTGAATAGACATTACGATTGCGTAACATCGGATTTTTGGATGGAGTAATTCTTGTTGGACCCACTGAACAACGTATTGGTGTGGCCTTGAGATTTTCCAAATTGCCAGCAAATTGCCTTAGAAAAGACGCCTCGATTTCTGTAGTTGGGGATTCACCGACCAAAACAAACTCATCCTCTTCGTCATAGTAGTCATCATCATTCATTCCAACTCCATATAACGGTGTATCACTTCTGGGTACATTGTACCCGGAAGATGATATATAACTTTTACGTGCATCGGTTGATTACAAGTAGTTGCGTTTGTTGTAACTACGGGAATCCAATGATCGTTTTTATCCAAAGCTGGCACATAGCTAAATTTAGTAGGATTGCTTAAGGTTTTCGTATCTCCACCTCTTCTACAATTTCATCAATCAAATCAATCTCATCAGGAACAGCATAAATCTTATTAATTGGAGTAGTTTCATGCACTTAAGAAGTAGTGACGACGCCAGTTTTACTTAATTACTGGAGGCTAGAAGAGTGTTTCTTTGCAGGTGATTTGGGATAAAGTTTAGGTGGCTTTTCTGGAGTCATCGTTTTAGCTCTGGTTCTACACGGTCAGATGAAACATCTGAGTATTGGTTTGGAGAATGCATTATCTCCCGACGGCTAGTTTTTGTAGGTATTGCAGTTGCTGGTTTACCCGACATTACCGCCTCTAAACGAATCGGTAACAGGTAAATTGGGCATACCAAATTCAATCTGTTAATTTCTTTCTTGAGCAGTCTCTACTAAAATACGCAAGGGTCCTTTTGGTGTTAATACGGATACTAAATCTAAAAAAGAAATAAAATATGCATCTAAGTTAGCAAAGAAAATAATTATAATAATAAGTACCCAATAGAGATTTCAGCTAAAACAGCCCAGGCAGTCCATTCTGGCAAATATTTTATAAAGACCAAAGCCATTATAGTATAAATAAGCCTGCTGCAACTTTAAGGGACAATGCCAACGTATGGCTATCATTTCCATAACTTCAAAATTCCACAATATTAATAATGTGGTAGGATAATCCATAGCCAAAGCAAGAGAGCATAGATGTGTCACTTCTGGGAACATTGTACCCGAAAGATGATCTATAACTTTTACGTACATCGGTTGATGACAAGTAGTTGGGTTTGTTGTAACTACGGGAATCCAATGAACTGTAACGTGTATTGGAACAAAGAGTTGTAGTTAAGGGTGAATGGGTAGTAACGTTTTTATCCAAAGCTGCCACATAGATAAATTTAGGGTTGCTTTAGGTTTTCGTAACTCCTCCTCTTCTGCAATTTCATCAATCAAATGAACAGCATATGTAAATCTTATTAACTGGAGTAGTTTCCTGCACGTAAGAAGTTGTAACGACGCCCGTTTTACTTAATTGCTGGGGCTTAGAAGAGGGTTCATTTGCCGGTAATTTGGGATAGTTTAGGTGGCTTTTCTGAAGACATCGTTTTGGCTCTGGTTCTACACGGTCAGGTGAAACATCTGAGTATTCTGGTTCGCTAACTGTGGTGGTGCTAACGACATGTCTTTCTGGTATAACTATGGTACGGCATGAAGGCCGATTCATGCTCGTAGCTTTGGTTACGGTATTACTATTAAGTTATTTTGGGCGATGACGTCGCCTTCAATGGTTTGGAAACATGCATTGTCTCCCGACAGCTAGTTTTTGTAGGTGTTGCAGTTGCTGGTTTACCCGACATTACCGCCTTCTAAAAGCGGTAAGAATTTTTCGACTCGAATCGGTAACAGGTAAATTGGGCATACCAAATTCAATGCACTTTTGTCTCAGTTCCTGTTGCTAAGGGCTTATAATTCCGCCATTGTTAATTTTTCTAAGCTTCTTTTAATATAAAATGCTGCAGAAGCTTTAAAAACAAAATTTTCACACGAAAGATAACTTTAAGAACATAAATTCACGTCACAGAGTTGTATGTTAGCGTGGTTTGCCGCCATGATTAAAAAAGTTTATTGTGATGCCATATTAAATTTAAGTAGTATCTCATTTCGGAACAGTGGAACATGAAACATACACTGTGAATATTTATATTAAAAGTGCAATTTTATTCCAAGATTATTCTAGGTGAAAAAGAACTTTTTTTAACATTATATTAAAGAAACTTAAGGCTGGTTGTCGCATACAGCTGAAACTGAAACTAAAACTGAAACTGAATTTTTTTAAGTTTCAGTTCTTACTTTTTCAGTTCTAAAACAGCAACTGAATGTTGCGTGGGTTGCAACATACAGCTGAAACTGAATCAAAGCAAATGTAATTTGTCGGCTTTGTTTACGTTTTTTTTTCAACTATTTATACGCGCTATTTAAATTTTACAAAAAAATGCAAGGTGAATATTCATTAAATGCGTTTAATTACGCCAATGCTATGTTTGAACACGATGTTTGTATTGCCGTGCTTCTTTTGAAATTGAAAACGGAAAGAAAAAGTTCACATAGAATTTACAAACGACGTGATTCAGAAGGCGCAATGAAGATTTTGGTGGACAGGCATCTGATGGACGACGATAGCAAGTTTCAAGCATATTTTCGTGTGAGTCCGTTGCTTTTTGCCGAAATTGTGAAAATACTGAAAGAAGATTTGAATGGGACTGTCACGACTTGGAATCGGAACCCAATGAATGCACATCAAAAACTATGCATCATGTTGCGCTACTTGGCCACCGGAGAAACATTTCGATCTCTTTCTTTTCAATATCGTGTGCACCACTCAACCATTGGACGGATTGTGAACAAATGCTTTGATGGAGTTATTAAAAATTTCTTGGAGAAAGAAATTCCGACTCCAACGACAGCATCATTGCAACAAAATGAAGAGAATTACTTTACAAAATGGAATTTCCCAAATTGTGTTGGTGCTATAGATGGGAAGCACGTAAGAATCAAATGTCCACCGAGAGCCGGCTCATCGTTCTTCAATTATAAAGACTTCCACTCCATCGTTCTCTTGGCGATCGTCGATGCCAATTATAAATTTGTGGCAGTGGATGTTGGTTCTTATGGGAGAGAAGGTGACGCTGGTGAGTTTTGGTGGAATGTTCTTTTAAATAGAAATTATAAATTGACCATTTGAATGAACGTTTTAGGGATATTCTCGAAAAGTGTAATGGGGAGGCTCATCAATAGCGGCAATTTCAATATACCACCACCCGCTGCACTGCCGAACACTGATGTCGTTTTGCCGAATGTAATTTTAGGCGATGAAGCTTTTGCATTGACATCTGCTATGATGAAACCTTTTCCTAGACAACAGTCCCTTTACGATAGAACCAAAACAATATACAACTATCGGCATAGTAGAGCAAGAAGAACAACTGAGAATGTGTTTGGCATTCTTTCATCTTATTTTCGGATTTTCACACACCAATTTCAACGAATCCAGAAAAAATTGACAAAATCATTCTTACTTCTTGCATTATACACAATATGATGCGTTCTGAAAAAATTCCAAGTCCGTCTGAAGCAACTTTTGGCAATACCGATGACATTGTTTTACCAACAGAGAACTTGTTTCCAATGACAAATTCAATTGGAAGACCAATGTCTGAAGGTGCGGACATTCGAAATAAGTTCAAAGACTATTTTAACGGTGTTGGAGCTGTAGAATGGCAAGAGAGAATGACTACTTAGGGTTTTTTAAGTTGTATTTTAGAATTAATTTCACAATAAAAATGATTGAAATAAAAACTATTGAAATAAATTATTGAAATAAAAATTATTGAAATGAAATCATTTAAATATTATTTATTGGCATCTACATCTGACGATGTAGATGACAAAAAGTCAAATTGGAAATTTCGTTGTTGTTGTTTTGTCTCTTGCTCTTGAGCCCATTTGACTTCTTCTTCACATACAATCTGCGCAATCTGTAAAAGAAATTCATTGATTGAAAAAACAAACAAAAATATCACTGTATCACAAAAAATACCTTCATTTTGGTTCGAGCAATTGCGACACCACTGAACTTTTCAACTGCTTCTGCCATCGAATCAAAAAATGTTGATACTTTATTTCTTTTTTTCTGCAGTGGGGGGTAGAAATCACTCGCTTTTGGACGAGATGAAATCAATTCTCGCAAGATTTCATTTGTTGTTTCTTGTGTAGCATTTGGCTTGCGTTTTTTCGGAACTGGTGTGCTCGACTTCGGCGTCAAAACAGGCGAACAAGCAACATGATAGCTCTCCGTAAAGGAAGGAAGAGATTGACTATCACCAAAGATCGATTGCAATTCAAACTCTTCACATTCGGAAATTGGCGTGTCTGGAATGAATATGTAGAGATTCTTCGGTATCAATGTTTGAAATCGTACTGAAATTTTAAAAATAATTTTTATTAATTTTAAAACCAATTAGGGAAGAAATAATAACAAATCCACTCACGATCTTTTTAAAATTGATGTGTCGTCAAGAAAAGAAAGTGCCTCATCCCTTTTCAATGCTGTTGCTGCTGAACCTGTGGTTTTCTTTCCCTTTGAATTAACGTAATAGTCGCGCATCGATTTCCATTTCTTTTTAATCGTGAGCACTTTATAAAAATCGATTTGATTGAAGGAAATCGGGAAAAATCTATAAAGTTAATGAAAACTTACGATCAGCATGCATTTCTTTCGCCAACTCAAGCCACAGCCGGTTCTTCAATTCTGAATCACGAAATGCTTTGTGTCGAACATTGTACAAAACTTCGTTGTTTTTCACGAACTCTGTGATTTTTTCCTCTTCTTCGAGGGTAAATTTTAAATTTTTTCCCATTTGGGTCGTTGCGATAAAATTAATTTTTCACAATTAAAAAAGAAAAACAAAATAAAGTGATAGTTTTCAAATTTGACATGTCAAAAATGACATTTCAGTCGGACAGCGACTGAAAATAAATCAAAAGTACTTTTTTTCAGTTCGGTTGCTAATGTACTGAATTCAGTTCCTGTCAGCAGCAACTGAAAAATCGGATTCAGCTGCTAAATTCAGTTGCTATTAAGTTTCAGTCGCAAACGTATGGAATTCAGTTTTAGTTTCAGTTTCAGCTGTATGCGACAACCAGCCTTTAGTTGTTTTAGCTAGATTAATTTTTCTCCATTAATTTTGGTTGCAAATAGTCGTATCTTACCTTTTTTCAATACTTTTTACAAAAAAAGTATTTAGTACTGAAGTCCTATAAAATGCAACCCTACAAGCGGTATGATACATAAAGTATGTTTTCTTCACATCGATAATTAAACCACGAAACAATTTGGCTAATCAGCTATATGCTGGTTTCTATACTATGTACTTGAACGTGATATAAATGTAGTATCTCATTGAACACATCTTTTAGCTGTGTGTAGTAAACATTTGTGCAAGCCCAGTACCAAAGCCAGCTGTAAATCCGTTGATGTTTGCCATTTATAATTTATTCCATCAAAAATACTCACACATATTCAAAAACTCCTGTATTTTTTCTTTATTTTATTAACACCTAACATAGTATACTTTATTTTTATTCTTTTATATAATTAATGCATAACGTAAGCAAGTTTTTTTCCCGCATATAATTCAAAATTTTGTTAATATTTATAATAATAGTCAAAATTTTTTTTCGTTCCATATTTGTAAACGTATGATCACACATAAAAACAAAAACATTAGTATATATACCACAGAATATATATAGTTTATGATATATATATATATAGAATATATAGCTTATGATATATACCACAAGGCTGTCACCCATAAATAGTATACAAAACCGTAGAATACGTACCATCGTATGTAAACCATATGTCTGTCAAGGGTATAACACATAGAGTATACCAGCAAAATTTTGTTTTACTTTGTTTTCTACATACTTTACAAGTGCGAGTAAATATAAATTCTTGGACCTATAATGAGGGTAAAATTTTGTATTTGCGTTTTGTTTACTCTGAATTTGCTTGCTTGGTTCATCATTTGCATTTGAATTACTCTGAGAATGTTTAAAAAAGCAAATGCGTTTGATTTCAAATACACATGTTGCAAAGCCCTAATTAATACCAATCAAAAATTATATAATCAAAATATTTTGTACAAAGATTCTGTATTAAGGGAAATTTAAGATGCTATAAACAAAAACAAAATAAACCTGGCTGAATACAATTTCGAGGTGTCATTAAAAACAAATGAAAATCTATCTATAAATAGGCAAGTGGAAAAAATTAAGAACCATTTTGACTGACTTAAACTCAACGTATTCGCTTGATTTTTTTGTTTGTTTAATAGATTGTCAATAGGAGCAGTGCAGAATGTATTTTTTATTTTACATTTTTGTGCCTAAGATAGTTAAAAACAGTTAAGAAGATTAGCCAATCATAAAGCCATGATCTCTATTTCTCTCTTAATTTGCTAAAAAAAATTACAACAAAAAACTCAAAATTAACTAAATTAAATTTAGCTTGGCAACTCCGTAAACACTCAGAAGGAAAAACTTATTTTATTTGTTCATTATATTCCACCATTTGGTGGTAAAACTATTCTACTAAGGCAAATTTTACCAGTTGTTCCACACGGGACCCGAATTACTTTAATTGAAAATTGCATCATTAGATTGAAGGAATTTAATTCTTTTCACAAACTTACCATAACACAAAATATGAGAGCTAGACCCCAAGAAGTAGAATTTGTCGAATTTCATAAATAAACTTGGTAATGGTGAATTAAGAAATTATCCAGAGTTAGGTGATGACATTATTGAATTGCCACAACAAATAATTGGTTGTTTTGATAATTTAATTACTGATATCTATGGTAATATTAGGATCAAATTCTTAATTCCGTAATTTTAGCTCCTACCAATGAAGACTGCGCTTCAATAAATAATGATATACTTAATATTCTTTCAGGGGAGGAGAAGGTTTATTACAGTTTTTATAAAGTTTCTAATGATGTCAATGACGTAAATGAATATCCTTCTTAATTTTTAAATTCACTGAACATAACCGGAATGCCACCGCATAAATTGAAAATAAATTCCATTGTTATGCTGATTCGTTATTTGAACACAGCAAAAGCCATAGTAAATGGAACTCGAATGAGAGTAAAATGCTTGCACCGCAACACCATATATTGCGAAGTATTAACGGGAGTAGTTGGCAATAAAAGAATTTTGATTCCACGAATAAATTTACCATTTTCTGGAACAATTCTTCCAATTAAATTTCAGCGGACACAATTTCTAATTATACCCGCATTTGCTATAACCATTAACAAGTCACAGGGGCAAACATTTAAAAAGATAGGTGTCCTTTTGGGACTACCTGTATTTGCTCATGGACAATTATATGTAGCTGCGAGTAGTTCGTTCATTCGAGGGCCTAAAATTTTATATTTCAAATGAAAATGGTCAAGTAAACATACTCAATGACAACAGAGTTTTTACCAAGAATATTGTATATAAAGAAATTTTCCTTAGATAAAGATGCCAGTCGTACAACTACTTTAAATATTTTGAATAAAATGAATTTTTTTACTTTTAGTTTTTCTTCAATTAATCAAAAAAATTTAATATTTTTAATATAGGTAATAAATTTATGTTCCTTAAATGAACATCACAACCGTTTCTATTATTTATTTGGAAAGCTCACATTAATAGATACAACTATTAAAGAATGGAGTAAGTACGGTAATACGTTTCATTAGAAATGAAAAAAATATGACATTTTATCTGAGCGGTTTTGTATTATTGCAATAATGGTTGAATTTCAACCACTGGGCGAACACTAGTGAAATTAAAAAGTTATTGGAAGCAATAGAAAAAAGATATGAAGAAAGGCTTAAGAAAATGGATAACGCACAGAAAATACGTGAAAAAATGTAAATGAAGTAAAGAAGCCTTGTGCGGTAGTCGATAGCTTTGAAAACAATAATAAAAATATATGTATGTAATAAAATAGAAGAAATAATACAAAAAAAAAATACAAAACAAAACAAAGTAACATTTGCAGAAACAGTAAAAAAATATGAGGATACCAGATCTAAAAAAAAACAACTTCCATTAATAGTGAAACCCAAGAAACACAAAAAATTTAAAAAACAAAAAATGACTTAAACAATAAAGTGAATCCAATTGATCTTATTACTGCAAATATTGAGAGTAGAGAAAACGGAACAATTATAATACAATGTAAAAATGAGAAAGAAGGAGATAAGATAAAAAATGCAATAGAAAGCAAATGAGTGAAAATTATGAAATAAAGGCACCCACTCACAATGACGTGACAATAGTAATAACAGATATGTCTTTTAAATATATAAAGTATTAATTAGGAATATAAAAAGGCAGAATCAACAATTAAATAAATATGAAATGAATATAATTAAAAATTATGAATTAAAAAATATAACTAACGGCCTGTTTGCCGATGTCGAAAGAAAAATTTCTTTCGCAATCTAAGCGAAAGAAAACTTATTTGGGTTTACCTAAATTGGTTCTATGCGAACGATGACTCGAACGACAACTCGAATGAAAACGTAAGTGTTTTCAAAAATGCGTTTGTCTATTTCTAAGTTGTTGTCAACTTTGCGAACACAAATTTCAAAATCAGGCACCAATTATTTTGTGTTCGAATGACAATAATTTTTTTAAAAAATATATAAATAAACAAATATTTTATGAAAAAAATGTTTAATTAACAAAAATCTTTTTTAGTTGTGAGTACATACATACATTCATACATATGTATGTACATTTGGGGTGGGTTATTGCATACATGTACATATACATATATGTACATACATACATACATAGGTACTTATTTTGTATTTGCTACTTGCAAAAATGACACATATTGTTTGCTGATTTGAAATCTGATTTGATATCTAGAACCAAAAAGAAAATAGCTGACAACAAAAAAGTATGCAGCAAACAAGTGGTTGTAGTTATATTTTTTTATTTTGTAAACTTTTATTTTGTTTTGGTTACATTTTTTTTATTTCGACAGCTGATTAATATCAAAAGTAGTTGCATTTGACTTCAAACAATTTAGTAGTACATATTTTTTTTTATTTTTAGAGGAAATTGCTGTAAAACAATTATACTTATAAGTTGGCACTACTTTGCTTTATTAACACGTAAGATACAAAAATTGACCGACGTAAGTAGCTGCGAACGAAAGTGAGTGACATAGACAAACTCAAATTGATTCGAATGTGAGTGACTAGCTTTCTTTCGCATGAGTTTTCTTTCGACATCGACAAACAGGCCGTAAATAATTTATAAGACGAAAATAAAAGTATATACAGCAGCATATACTAAAATAAAAACAAGGTTGGGGAAAGTGTCGAATATTTTATGGAACGGATATAATTCAATGCTTTAAATGTCAAAGATAAAATCAAGGCGATCGAATGCAGACACGAAGATATTTGTAACAAATGTCGTGGATGGATGAATAACATAAAGAAAATAGTAAGTCTTATTACGTAACAATCAAAGAGAATATATGGCATACATACAATTATATGCGGAATAGTTAATAATTTTAGTCAATTGGAATTAATGATATAAAAGAACAGGAAATACAATTACAAAATTATGATCCCTATGCTAAATCATCAAACCCTAGAATACCAGCAAGTGTTAGCGTCTACTTCAAAAAGATATGGAACGTGACAAAAGTTGGTGAGAGAGTAGTCGAAACAAAGTATTGGATTAGCTCATATATGGCGAATTTCTGGAAAAATCATATTATAATAATGGCGGTGTATAGATCAACATGTTGTAGTGAAGCAGAGTTCTGTGAAATTTTTGAAGAAAGTATAGAAGAAATAAATGAAACAATAAATTGTGCTATACTAATAGCAGGAGACTTTCACATAGACTGGAAGAAAGAAGAAATATATAACATAAAATTAGAAAGTGTTTTAAGCGATAACGGTATTAAACAAATAGTAAGCGACTGCACTAAAACCGTATAAAACTCTAAGACAATAATAGATTATGTTATAACAAACAGAAAAAATTTAACAGAAAAAAACAATGCTTCAAATAAAATATCGGATCACGAAGTTATAGATACGGAAATCGTACATGGAAATGAAAAGAAAGTCAAAAAATCAAAACAGAAATTAATTTTTTTGCATACAAAAAGATAAATTTAATAGAGCTTAGTGCAATATAAAAATATAACCAATATGTTAGTGTTAATAATAGCGCTTATAAAATAGATATATTCCTAGAAGGTACTGTTTAGCCTTAATAATTTTTAAGGCGACGAATCAAAAACTCAAATAGCTTATGAGTTTTGTTATTAAAACTTTGGGTACTGGATTTAAAAATAATAACACTGTGACTTCGATCTCCGTATATTCACAAACTGTCTGTCTTTATTGTTTACATTCTTGTTTTTATATTATTACATTCTATTGTTTATTTCTTATTTATTCCAGGTATTTATGACTCAGAGAGACTTAATGAGAGGACAGTTAGTTATTTATTTACTTATTTACTTATACTTAACAAAGGTCATTAACTATCTATATAATAGGTGCATATCTATATAGGTACATATGTACCTATAATATATAGGTACATATGTTTGCACTTAAATAGCGGTATCTTGCAGAATTTTACTTAATAATTAAGTTTGATTATTTTTAATAAGAAATATAATAACAGTTCAGATTTATGCAAAATATAAATTAAATTCTATTTAATTAAAAGTTGAATTCTATTTAATATTACGCTCCAACAGATACAATTCGAATATTCACAAAAAAGAAAGTAGAAATTTAAAAAAGATTTCACTTCAGATTTATTTTTATTAAAAATATTACTTAAATTCAGTTTTAAAGTTCATTAACCATTATTGTTGACAAAGCAGAAATTGTTGTTTCCATTAGCGTTCTTCAGGTTCAAGTGCTTGTAAGAACAAATAAGGCAAAAATAGTTTTCAGTTCAGATTTATGTGTTTGAATTGAATTAAACTATCGCCTCTTCGTACATTTTGAACAAATAAGGCAAAAATAGTTTTCATTCATTTCATACATTTTGGTGACCGCTAGATTTTAATAATTTACTTAGTTTCCCCCCACCAGTGGTAACGAGCTTTGAAAATTAAGAAAACACGCAACAATTTACAAGGACAGCCAGTCCATATAGAATAATTTACCAGGACACCCAGTCCACAACCGTTTTACTCAAATCATCTCACATCTCTTCAACATTTGTCGCGGGACGCTTAGTATTAGGATACCTTGTCTATTTTTTCCAATCATCAACTTAAAAGAAGGCAATCCAGTATGGCAAATTTAGAGAATCTTATATCTGAGCAGCAAGTAAAAGCAACTGAGATAGAAAGAATTATCTCTAACATAAAAAAGGCCCCACATGATCGGCGAACGCTAGACTTCTACAGAAGTAAAAGTGAAGAACTAAATGCATTATGGCAGGCCTTTGAAAAAACAGAAATCGCGACTAGAAGAGATAATGCGCTGTCAGCCAGCGATCCATATATTGTACAAAACTTGTACAAATCCGTAGGTGAAATGTACAATGAGACAATTGAGTATCTTACGTCTCAGATTAACAAGTTCAGCATCAAGCCATTACCAGCAATCAGAAGAGACACATTAGAACTCCCATCAACTAACCCATCTGATCGTGAAGTATTGTTGCCTTGAGGTAAAGGACTAGCTAGGGGACTAAAAGCTCGAATGACGGCCTTAACACGATTAATAAACGGGCTATCGTTGGAAGAAGAGGGTCACCCACCACAATTTTATCAGATGAAGAGTGAAACCATAAAAAAATTGTGGGATCAAATTCAAGTATTTTATGATGAATTGTGGTATGAAGTGGAAGATCCTACAATACTGGAACTTGATCTGAATGAGTATCATAAGCTGGATGAATCTGTACAACATTATTTGATAGAATTGGCGGTGCTAGCAGATCAACACAAACGGCAGCATATAGATGGTGGCTTACAGTTGGGAAGCAACCCAGGAGTACATAGCTCATTACCTCTACCAAAGGTTACAATTCCATAATTTAATGGAGACTGTTTAAAGTGGTGTCAATTTTTTGAACTATTTACGGAAATGGTCGATAAGCAACCTCTACCAAACGTACAAAAGATGTGGTACCTCAAATCAAACGTCTCAGGAGAAGCCGCAAGACAAGATCCTTAACCAACCAACAGGAACCATGTCTTCTAGCGCTTCAATTAAGACTCTTCATGACACTACCAAGGAATGTTTGCTGGCGTTAAATAACTTAAATGTTAACACTTCATCTTGGGATGCTATAATCATACAACTAATGATCAAAAAACTAGATCGTGCTCTCTATATTCGATTTATACAATCACTGACTAAACTAAGAGATGTGCCGACGATGAAAGAGTTGTTCTCCTTTCTTGAGATTCAATTTCAGTCAATGGAGTCACTTGGTTACAAGGAGAAATTAACTACCCATCAAAAGGAAAAAATTACAGTATCATCTGTGGCATCTATGGATAATAATAACAATTGCAAACTGTGTACCACAGGAAATCATCCTATCTTTCACTGTAAGAAATTCTTGAATATGACGGAATCAGACAGATTAAGGTGGGCACAGAAGCAAAGACTTTGTGTTAACTGTCTCAAAGGATCACATAACAAAATTTTGTACCTCGAGTGGATGTAGAAAATGCAACAAGAAGCATAATTCATTATTACATTTACCTCAGAACAAGAAGAAATCAGTTCCGCATACTCAACCCACAAACAAAAGAGGAGAGACGATTACAGTCTCATCTACATCTTTGAAGTTAATAACAGGGCGTCAGAATTATATCATGTTAGCTACCGCAAAGGTAATTATCAAGGCCACAAATGGTATCACACACGAATTTCGAGCAAACCTAGATTCAGGTTCACAAGTAAACATTGTGACTGAACGACTTATCAAGAAGCTATCACTTTCTCCAACGGAAGCGTCTTTATGCATTGATGGTGTGGGAAGCATTAAAAAACGAGTACAGCACCGCTTGAATGTTGAAATGTTCTCTACAAATAATGACTTTTCAACAAACTTAGAAGCGATTGTCCT
This sequence comes from Germaria angustata, assembly GCA_963681545.1. NCBI lineage: Eukaryota > Metazoa > Arthropoda > Insecta > Diptera > Tachinidae > Germaria > Germaria angustata. Next base: position 75,821,709 of record OY812999.1, on the reverse strand, counting down.
ACCAAGTATCATTCCGGCACAACCAAATCAAAACTTTGTGGTTTCAACTTGGAACATTCCAAGTAACATCTACTTAGCAGACCCCAGATTCTATCAGCAAGGAAAAATCGATGTTCTACTCGGCGCAGAATTCTATTTTAGTCTTATGCAGCCTGGGGTAATAAAACTGACTAATGGCGGTCCAACGCTACAAAACACGTTCTTGGCTGGATCGTGGGCGGCCCTGTACGACAAACCGTTTCTCACAGCTCATCACCACCACTTACATGTGCAGTATTTGGTGAGGAGTCTTCACTAGAACAAGCAGTCGAGAGGCTATGGAAACTCGATGAAGGAGAACCAAATGAAAAGACCTTGTCCGCAGCAGATGTGCACCACAACAAAGCTTCGGGAAGTGTTTGACGCATCAGCAAAAACATCGACTGGATATTCATTAAATGACTTAATGTATACTGGCCCGGTGGTGCAAAGTGAACTATTTTCTATTTTAATTCGGTTTCGATTGCCAAGGTTCGTTTTTACAACCGATATTGAGAAAATGTATAGGCAAATACTAATCAACCCAAACGACCATCAATATCAACTTATTATGTGGAGGGAAGCTCCATCATCAGCGCTTGCTTATTACAAACTCAACACAGTAACATATGGGACGCGTGCAGCACCTTACCTGGCCACAAGATGTCTGCAAAAAATAGCTAATGAGAATTCTATCAAGTTTCCGTATGGTTCTCAGATGCTGAAAGACAACTTCTATGTAAACGACGGCCTTGGAGGTTCAGACATCCTCAACATAGCAGTACAGATGCAAAAAGAACTCATAATTATGTTAAAAAAATATGGATTCAATTTGAAAAAATGGTGCGCAAACCATCCACATTTGCTCAAAAATATTCCTACCGGTGACCAAGAGGTTAACTTAGATTTCGATAATAACAGTACTAATTCAATAAAAACCTTAGGATTATATTGGTTACCTAAAAGCGATCACTTTTGCGTTAAGGTCAAATTAACCCAACATCAGCAAATCTCGAAACGAACAGTAACTTCTGACCTCGCAAAACTATTTGATCCTCTCGGTCTGTTAGCTCCTGCGATTGTTAAGGCCAAAATATTTATTCAACACCTTTGGCATCATGAATTCGACTGGGATGAACCATTAACTAATGATCTATGTGCATCTTGGAGTACATTTAGAGACGATCTAGAAAATCTTAATAATTTTACGATAGCACGACACATTTTCCAATGTGAAAATCCAGTAAAAACACAACTACACGTATTCGCAGATGCATCTGAGAAGGCCTTTGGCGCAGTTGCATATATTCGCGCAATTCTTAAGAATGGGCAGGTAATCGTGCGAATCCTCTGTGCAAAATCAAGAGTTGCACCATTAAAGCAGCAGACATTACCTCGACTAGAGTTATGCGCAGCAGTTCTAGCAGCACAGCTTGCTCACAGACTAAAGATTGACCTGAAGTTTCAAAACCAAGCTACATTTCTATGGACTGATTCAGAAATAGTATTATCATGGATATACGCATAATCATCTTCATACAAAACCTTTGTCGCCAACAGAGTATCAAAAATTCAGTCACGATCAAAAAACAATCCTGCCGATGTACTATCCAGAGGACTAAATGCAGTAAATCTGCCAGCATGTAGCATGTATGGACCAGTTTTCCTTCATGGAAGAGAGGAGTCATGGCCATCAAAATACGTACAGCAAGAAGGTGCCAATGACATTGAGAGAAAAAAGGTGGTTCCTGTTATAGCAACTATGGTTTCAAACGACGGTAGTCTTATATATGGAATTCACCACCGAAATTCTTTTACAACTTTACAGAAGGTTTTGGGTTACGTACTCAGATTCATAAATAATTCAAAAACGCAAAATGAATTTCGACCAAAACACATTTCGCTGAGCCCTAGAGAACTGGATGAGTCGCGGTTTATAATTATTCGAGCAGTTCAGATCTCCGACTTCAAGAAGGAGATATCTGAATTAAAGAGAGAAAACCAAGTAGACAAATCCAGCATAATTAGCAGCTTATCTCCATTCCTAGATGAACATAAAATTTACGGGTCGGAGGAAGATTGGAATCTTCTAATCTATCATATGATGCAAAACATCCCATACTTCTACCCTATAATCGATTTCAAAACTTATACTCACAATGTTTCATGAAAAAAACTATCATTGTGGCCCACAATCATTATAAGCTATATCCAGACAACAATACTGGATCATCAAGGGTAAATCATTGGCTAGAAATATAGTCCAAAATTGTGTACGATGTACAAGAGCAAAACCTAGATTATTTTCTCAAATAATGGGGGATCTACCAGCAAGTAGGGTCATCCCATCACGCCCATTTATTAAATCTGGTGTTGACTACTGTGGACCGTTTTGGGTTCACTACAAGATAAGGGGTAAAAAACCTCATAAAGTTTACATAGCTGTTTTTGTTTGTTTCTCAACAAAGGCTGTACACATGGAAGTTGTTACTGAATTGACAACAGATGCATTCATTGGGGCCCTCAAAAGATTCCTATCACGTCGAGGGCGATGCCAGGTCATATATTCAGACAATGCCACAAACTTCCTTGGTACACGGAATCAACTAGAAGAACTAAATCAGGCGATATTCGACTGTAAGTCACAAGAAAAAATCCTACAGTCATGCAGCAAAGAAGGCATTGAATTCAAATTTATTCCACCTCGAGGCCCTCATTTTGGAAGGCTTATGGGAGGCAGCAGTAAAATCCGCTAAGCAACTTTTACTACGTAGTGTTTCAACAGCGTCATTAACGCACGAAGAGCTTGAAACAGAAATCATCGAAATAGAAGCCATATTAAACTCCCGTCCGCTAACTCCGATGTCGCCTAATCCAAATGATCTAACTGCACTGACTCCAGGACACGACTCACAGCCCAAGTGGACAACAGAGCAGTGCAACCAAATAATACTCTCGCCACGAGATGGAAACTCCTCTCCCAACTTAAACATGAGTTCTAGAGACGCTGGTCAACCGAGTATCTACACCAATTGCAGGAAAGACAGAAGTGGAAATCATCATCTGAAAACGTGAAAGAAGGACAGATGGTTATTATAAAAGAGGACAATTTACCGGTTATGAGTTGGCCACTTGGAAGAACCCATCAAACACACGAGGGCAATGATGGCAAGGTTCGGGTAGCAGATGTAAGAACATCGTCAGGAATAAAAAGAAGACCTATTCATAGATTAGCTCCGCTGCTTCACGAAGACGAATTACCTGCAAGCGAACTATCCAACCCTATTCACCCAATACCTGTTGACGAAGAATATACTCCATCCATCAAAAAATCAAAGACTATACATATTCTTCCAATTGAAGACGATAGTAGAAGCTAATGAAGACAAATGGAGCCGTGACAAAAAACGAAGTCCTATTCGTTGACCGTTGGTCAACGCGGGGGAGAATGTTGATACCTACATCAACATAATTTACTTTTATTATTATTATTATTATTTAATTATCATTATTAAAATATTATTTCTGTTTTAAAGTTCATTAACCATTGATGTTGACAAAGCATAATTATTTAATTATCATTATTAAAAGTGTTACTTAAGTTCCGTTTTAAAGTTCATTAACCATTGTTGTTGACAAAGCATAATTTATTTTTATTAAAAATATTACTTAAGTTCAGTTTTAAAGTTCATTAACCATTGTTGTTGACAAAGCAGAAATTATTGTTTTTAACTTTAAGTTTTCTATAAAAAAGTAATTCTACCTACTAAGCAATTTAAATCAATTTATTGTAAAACAATTTAGTATATAAGAATGAAAAATAAAGAAAATGTGAATCAATCATTTTAAAGCATTTAAAGTGTTTTATTTTGATTCCATTAGCGTTCTTCAGGTTCAAGTGCTTGTAAGAACAAATAAGGCAAAAATAGTTTTCAATTCAGATTTATGTGTTTGAATTGAATTAAACTATCGCCTCTTCGTACAAATGGTTTAATGATTAATTAATAAGTGTAAAAAGAGAAAAGATTTTAAAATACCAAGTAACGAAAACAGAAATTACTGAAAATGCATTGAATATTTATAAATTATTCAGAAATATAAAAATATAATTGAGACTGAGAAAAACAAATATATTAATAACAAAATAAATAATATAAGAAACCAATGAGAAATGTGGAGAGGAATAGAAAACTTAGTACGTAAGAGAAACGTAAATGTGATAAAAAACGTGATTTTTAATGATATATAGTATAATGAAAACTATCAAAACGCTACCTAATTGAACCAGTTCTTTATAAATAGTATTAAGTCAATAAGAAATAAAATAGGAAAATTGCAATATATAATCTATGTTCCAATGATATCAGCGAGATTTAAATTTCAGGCAATAACTTTATTAGAACTACAAATTATTATAATAATTGGAAATTACTATAATAATTGGAATATCATTGGAGAAAACTTGAAAACAATAAATAAACCATTGCAATCTTATGTTTTTCCTGAAAACTGGAAAAACTCAATGGTAACACATATATAGAAAATACGAAGAAATGTGAAGAGTTCCGCCCTATAAATATATTAAAAACATACGACAAATTTATTGAGAAATTAGTCAAAGAACAATTAGAGAAATACATTGAAAAATTCAATTTATTTTCGAAATATCAATCGGGATTCAGAGAGATATTCATGTGAAAACTCAATTAATTATATCATAAGCAGATGGAAATATAAACAATAAAAAAATAAAGTTAATAACAATATTTCTAGATCTGAAAACAGCATTCGAGAACTATTGATAGAGATATATTGATACAGAAACTATTTATGTATGTATGGTGTACATGCCAATGAATTACAATGGTGTAAATCATATCTTACTGTTATAAATAAAACAACCGTTCTTATTGAATGTGTTGAAGAGAGTGACAAAACACATGTTTTTTCATTTCAGTAGATATTTTGTATTCTTAAAAACAACAGTGTTGCCAATATGCCATCTCTCCCACAATACATAAAAATATAAATGAATTTACATTACAATGAAAATATAATTTTAAATACAAAAAACTTTAATTGAAATAAACATTAATATGCCCAAAATTTAATTTAGAAATCTAAATTAAAATCTTGAAAATGTTTAGGAGGATTGCGATCTCTAGTTGGTCTTGAAGGATTCGAGTTCACCGGAACTACCTTTCCATCACTTGTTTCATTAGATGAAGCTCAATCCACCGCACAATTGTTTTCTGTCGAAAACACTGCATGTTCGGCAGGTATACCACCCGAGGTGACTTCCATCAATTGTTTGCTGAACCTCGTTACTATTTTCTTGATGAGATACGTTGGCGGCTTCATTTACCACATCCTGTTTATTACTAGCGACTGGTGAGCAATCTTACTTACCTTCAACTCTAATGTCTACCACCCCTTCTCCCACTGCTCGCATCTGTTCAACATGTCGATGCCACTGACGACCGTCCTCTAAACGCACCTCATAATGCAGGTCACCTGATCTCCCCACCACCACACCAAACTTCCACTCCTCTTTTCCTAAATAATCACGGACAGCTACTTTTACTCCTTTCATAAAAGATTTTTTTTTGTTTACTCGTTCGCTGCTTTCCATGTCATTTTTGGGTACAAGAAGATCTAAACTCGTGTGAATTTGTCCGCCAAACATAACCATTGCTGGAGACTTGTTTGTAACAGGATGTCCCCCCGGGGGGCACGGTCAATACATCTTGTCTTGGTGGCTTGGTGTTGTGCTTCCTGCGGTATAGGGTTATCAGGTTTCCGGACCTAGGCCTTTTTGCTGATAACCCCTAAAAACTTGTATGTTGCTACCCAATCCCTTAAACAACAGGGCAACGGGCGCGCATGCAAGTAAATTAAAGGTGAAAGTGGGTTCGCTCGCTCGTCCGGTAAGTGGGTAATCTGGTTTTTCCAGACCTTGACCTTTGGCCAATTACCCCTTGAACTTATATGTTACTACCCAATCCCTGGACATAACAGGGCAACGGGCGTGCATATATTTAATTTAAGGAAGTAGCTCTGCCTATGCTTGTCTGGGTAGAGGTGCTAACGATACCTCAGGTTTGCACGGGACCTAAAATCGGAGGTGTTTTTAACACGCGGCTGACCAGAGTCCTATCTGGTGCCACGGGAACCAGTAGCCCCTAGGACGTGTCCTAGACTGGTTATTGGTGAGGCCCCTTCGTGGATCACGTGGTGGCTCTGGTTAAAACCCAAAGATACGCGGGAAGAGTTATGGGTCAGATGAGTGTGTCTGCAGGAGGTGCTAGTGACTGATTGTAGATGCTCTCTTCAGGCCGTATACCTCTAGGTGTTGTTGCTATTCGACAAAGCTGCCCTGTTTTGCGGTTGGCGAAGCCCCAGGTAAGACGCGGGGCAATATTTTGCTGCCGGGCCATTGGTGTAGTAGGAGGTTAGATAGCTCCAACACTTCAGCAAAGTGTCTGTACATGGTTCTGCAGCCTGTACAGAATTTGCTACCAAGTCGTCCCTGTTAGGGGCACATGTTGTTTGCCTCAACCCAGCATGTGCCTCTGGAAGGGACGACGGGACGGTGGTGAACGGCTTTATTCACCCAGTGCGAAGAGCACCGTCAGGTAAGGCCTTCGGGCAGGTACTGACGTAAAATCTTTGAAATATTTGTAACAGGATGTATAGCTCTTCTATATGAAAATAATATTTTGTCCAAATCATTTGCAATACTATTTTTATTTCTTTGTGAAGCATATAACTTATTTTTCATAGTCTGAACAAGCCGCTTGTCCTTTTGTTGCAGGGTGGTAGGGGGCTCATAATTTATGGACGATTCCATTGATCCGTAAGAATTCTTCGATTTCTTTTGATTTAAATTGGGTGCCGTGGTCACTTACTAGAATTCTGGGTGTGCCAAAAGTGCTGAAAATATTTTTGCAGACTTTTATTGTTGTTGTTGTCAAAGCGTCAACTAATACAAAAAAAAAATTCCCCATAAATGGACCTGCATAGTCCACATGGACCCGTTCGAATACTTTTCGTGGTGGAGTCCAACAGTGTACTGGTTCATGTTTAAGTTCAGGGCACGTATACTGGCATGCTCTACAATTTAAAACTAATTTCTCAATTTCTTCATCCAACCCTTTGCACCACACATAATCACGAGCTAGTGACTTCATTTTTGAGATTCCAAAATGTCCCGTGTGTAATTCGCTTAAAACTTAATTTTTCAATAATTTTGGAATATACACCCGTATTCCTCTTAACAAACACCCTTGTTGCAACGAAAACTCCGACTGATCAATACCGAACTGAAGTGCTTCCAAGAGATGTTTTATTTCAACCTCCTTCCTTGTAGCAGCGCTAAGCTCATTTATTGTGCTCGGTAAATTTTGTATCAATTCTATTTCTAAAAGGTCCACTTCACTCGTTGATGTTTTTGATGTTGTGGTTGACAAACTTGAGAGGGCGTCCGCATTGGCATTTTCTTTTGAACTACGAAAACGTATTATATAGTTGAATGATTGTAGGTAAATTGCATAATGTTGCATACGTGTAGCTGATAAAATTGGCTAACCTTTCTGAGGCGAAAATATTTTTGAGATTGCCTTATTATCAGTGACTAACGTGAATTTCCGATCATGCAAATACTGATAAAACTCATTTACTCCGAACGCAATGACATAAGCTTCACGGTCGACCTGACTATACCTACTTTGTACTTTGTTCAGCGATTGGGATGCAAATTTAATAGGCTTCTCGATATTATCAGGATAAACGTGGCTTAATACTGCACCGACACCCGTAGGACTTGCGTCCTTAAATGCAACTCTCCTTGCCTTTAAACATTTTGATTCACATCAGCGCCCGTTTTAGTTTTATTTTTAAAAATCGATGACCAGTCTATACGTATGGTTCTCAACCATTCCCAAACCAACAATGGCTTACGATTAGAACGCACGATGTATATTTTTGCTTTGCAGTTAGTGATGTCTTTTACAATAACTCTGATGAAACCAACGCAATCTAAAGTGGTTTGACAATAACTATATAACTCCAGATCAGATTTATGTACTTTCAATTTGGCATCTGCTTTCTTAGCATCTACAAGACTTATGATTATAACAGGTGAACGCGTATCGAACTCAAATTTAATACTTTTGTCATTTACGTTCGTATTATAAAATATCTTTTAGCGTAATTTAGATTTGGTGTTATCACAAATTTGTAAAACATCTTGTAGCTCATCTCCACTTGTGGTAGCTGTATCACTTTCATTTTCCGAGATTTGGTTAAGCATCTTTTTGGCTTTAAACACACTTTTCTTACAATAGCTACAAAGCGTATTTAAGTGAATACACTTGTGTGACATGTGATCACTGCTACCACAACGTAAACAATTCTTTTTAGAATTTTTTCAGAAGTTTGTGTGTGTGTTTTTTTCCTTTTCTTTGTTTTACCACTTTTCATCTCATTTACTTTATCTACACTTTCTTTAATCACACTCTTGCTTTTAATTTCTTCAAATCCCTTTTCTGCTGTTTCATAAGCTGACGCGAAATTAATTGCCTCTTCCAAAGATAACTTTTCCTTCTCCACTAATCTGCTTTGCAGTTTTTGATTTGAAACTCCATATACAAATTGATTCCTGAGGGTTTTGTCTAAATAAGTATATACCAAAATCACAGCCATTAGCTAGATGTCGTAATGCCACAAAATATTCTACTACTGATTCTCCCGGATTTTGTTTTCTGGAATGAAATCTGAAATTTAAAAGAATGTCGTTTGGTTGTGGATTGTAGAGTACTTCCAAAATTTTTATGATTTCTGCATATTCCAGTTGTTCAGGAGTTTTAGGCAAGGCCTTATCACATAACTTGTCACACGTTGATGTACCCATATAATGTAAAAGGAATTGCTTCTTTTTACCTCCATCCGCCTTAAAAATATCTATCTATCGAAACTTTTACCCATCGACTCCATTTATTCACTTTTTCATCGAATAGATCGATACTGAAAAAAACTGTTTGCAGCCATTCCTCCTGACCCATATTAAATTTCCGCACACTTGGGTTTATTCTTTTTCTTTTTTTACCCTTTCGTCGCCAAATTGTTATAAATAAAACAACCGTTCTTATTCAATGTGTTGAAGAGAGTGACAAAGCACGTCTTTTTTCATTTCAATATATATTTCGTATTCTTAAAAATAACAGTGTTGCCAATATGAGACTTACCAATCGGAAACAATTTACAAAAGTTAATGGAGTTAAATCTATCTAATAAAGTTAAGAATGAATTTGGTGTTCCACATAGGCGCAATACTAGGTGCTTTATTATTTAAATTTTAAAATATATATAAAAGACATACCAAATATCTTAGGTGAAAGCGAAATAGTTTTGTATGCAGATGACACTTTGATATATGCAGAAGGAGATATTGAAGAACAATGTAAAAATACTCTATTAAATGACGTGCACAAAATAAACATATGGTTAAAAATCAACAACTGAAAATTAAATGAAATTAACACAAAAATCATGGAAATAAATATGGAGACTAATACAAATTTCGAGATAAATAATGAAATAATTGAGAAAGTACAACAGATAAAATATCTAGGTTTCATAATAGACAAAGGCTTAAGCGAAGATTTAAGCACCATATTCAATATATATGTAAAAAATAGGCAAAAAAATTTTTATTCCTAAAAAAGAGATAAAAATAAAGTATCTATAATAAATACTACTACAAAAAATATATATTTCAAACTATTGTTATCGTAATCTAATTGTGATTGTTATTAAAACAAAAATCATCACAACAATATAATAATATAAGCTGTCGAAAGCACGCATACAATTGAACTATAAGATTAATTTTTAATTTTATTAGTGCAATATCTGAAAAATAAATTTGGAAACAATTTAAAAGGTTTAAAGTTTCTTCAATTGAAAACATATATTTGGTTAAATAGAAAAGGAAAGGCATTTTTTCCCAAAAGATAAATTTTACTGCAATACGCTCAAGTCATTATAAAATATTTTAAAGATGAGTGCATGTTGCCCTTGCTTAACAGCAACAGTAATATACTCGTACATAAATAAGTTTACTTATTCAGCCAATATATAACTTCAGTTAATGGCAGTTGTAGGCGCTATGTAAGAATTGAATGAATTATTACGAGTTCCAGTTCAATTATTGTCTTTCTCTGCTCAGTTTTAGTTAGGGAGGCTTATCCGAAACCGAAATTTACTGAATTGACAATTCGCGAATCCCAGGAGTCATTAGAACGGAATTCTGAGATTTTTCGGATGTAATGAATATCGAACTTTATTCCGTGTCTTATTTGTTCTACTTATTATTAATAGGGAACACTGTGTATTTTTAAAGTACCGTTTATATTGAATTAGACACAACGAAAACCTGTATTTCATTATTTTTAATGTCTGTAAAAATTTATACATCAGAATATTCTCGTTAATATATAAGAAATATTTCATTGCCATAAAATTTAAAATGAGATAAAATCCATGTAATCAGAATTCAATTTATGTTTGCATTAAAAAATTGTTTTGAACTTTTTTAATGTCAAGTTCACAATCTTTTAAATATTAATTATTATCTTAAATTTTCAAGATGGTGTATCCTTTTTCATTTACAATATATAAAAATTTTTATTTTCTGCACCTTGCAACAATTGACAACAAGTTTGTTTAATATTAGGAATATATATTCTAATATTTTGACCGTTTTATTGTAATTAATACATTTTATTAATTTCATTCAAGTTTAAGGTCTTTTCCTTTTTAATTTTAATAATCAATACTCATCGTGTAACATCTTTAGGATATATGATTATTTTATATAAATTTTAAATAGTAACATTTAAAAACGAATGAAAAATGTTTGTTATATTTGATATAATTTTACATTTTTAGAAAATATTTAAAGTAATTATATCAATAACATAATAAATAAAGAAACTTATGCCCCGATTATGGTTTACAACACTTAAATGTTGTGTTGTTTCGGTAGCATTTTATTTGTAGTACATATATTCGTAAAAAATACAACCTGCATGCCAAAAATTTTAAAAATGATTAAAGAAGCCTACATTTTGTTAGAAATAAATAAAAGAACAACAAAAACACACACACACACACACACAAATGGCACGTATCCGGAAAAGGATTCGAGACAGTGCAAATTCATTGGAACTACTATATATAAAATAAGTACGCATAATTTTTATAAAGCCAAAAGTTATTACAATATCTAAATAACAATAACATAATTTAGAAATTTTAGAAAAAATTTCCCCATAAAAAATGATGGTTTCTTGTTTTTGATACAAAAACTGAGCACTTTTCTAAAAAGTAACTCTTTGCCATTCTTTAATATTTCTAATTGGCTGTCCCAAGCCATTTAATTGTTCAATAAAATGATCCCATTTGTCCTTAAGATGTATTTTGTTATATCCAAATGGCAGCTTGCCTCGGCCAATATCTGGATTAATTTTCATCAGCTCAACCATCTTTGCCATTTGTTTTTTTTGTTTGTAATTTTGCTAAGAAATATTTATTTTATTGTTTTGTATTTATTTATTTTATTTTTATATTTTACAGTTCTGTATCTTTTGCAAAACAAATATTATAAATTTTTGACAGTGCGGACAAAACATATTGACAACTGTTGTAAACCATAATCGAGGCAATCAGGCATGTTCTCACACTCGCAACTCGTATAATATTTGCGATTATGACTTGAACTCGCAAGGGTATACTGAAGTGAACTGATGAAATTACAATAAACTGAACTTTAAACATACAATAAAATGATAAATATATTAAATTAAATATGTTTTCTTTTTATTTGTATCAAAACTAGACGATTTTGCTGACAATTTTAATAAAATATATTAAATTAAAAAAAAAGCTTTTTTGTTTTGCTAATTTTTCCTCTCCATTGTTTCTTTATACTCTGGCGAGTATATACAACCTCGAATATGGCAACTCGCAAGCAAAACACGTGAGTTACAGAACATCTAAATATAACGTTGTCGTTTTCAAGTAGCTTGGCGATTTCAAAAACTTGCAAGTGTGAGAACATGCCTGAATATATACGAATATGTATATTAAAACAATATTGTACTTATTACTATTGTTGTTATTTAATTTTTTGTTTTACTGTATTTGCACTTATTGTTATATTATTTTGGGTTATTATATTTGCACTTATTATTATTGTTAATTTTATGTTTACTATATTAATGGAAAAATGCAACTTATGCATTAAACTTAAATTAGGTCAATTTAAGTTTAAGCATGGACATTGTTACAAGAACATTACAAAATTGGTAGAGAAAGTTATTAGTCAACCATTGTGCACATCAAATTCTGGCAGCAGACAGCAAGCAGCAATATGTCAAAAATAAAATGCATGTATTTAAATGAAAACGATTATTTTAACGGCAGCACAGCAGCACTACTGCACAACAGCATTTGCTGCTGCTGCCAATTTAGGCTCTTTTCTATTTTGACGGGCAGAACTAAACAAATGTAGTGTTGCCATTAATATAAATTGGAAAAATAAAAACAAAAACTTTTTTTAATATTAAACATAAAAGAACATTACAAAAACACAATAAAGAAATAAATTTGTTTTTTTTTATAGTTTTACGTGATATTATTATATTTTTTGTCAATAACTTTAATTTTATTCAATATAAAATATCCGGCATCCCTGAAATTTGTATTGCTAAAATACACATCAGCTGTTGCTGTCTTCAAAATAATTATGAAGCTGACTTCAGAGCAGCATTTTAAGTCGGCAGCATTTGAAGCCGTGAAGTCTGCTGTCATCTATGTGTTTAAAGCTTAAGAAATTACATGACACAACTCGAGTATTCCTTTTAGTACTTAATAACATTGGAATTAAGACGAAAGGCTGGAACGTTCTTCTTTTTCAAAATTTAATCAAAAAGTTATACCGTAATTTGCATATAAAGCTCTAAACACTTAGACGACAGCAGACAGCAAGCAGCAATATGTCAAAAATAAAATGCATGTATTTAAATGAAAATGATTATTTTAACGGCAGCACAGCAGCACGACTGCACAACAGCATTTGCTGCTGCTGCCAACTTAGGCTATTTTCTATTTTGACGGGCAGCATTAAACAAATATAGTGTTGCCATTATATATAAATAGGAAAAATAAAAATAAAAACTTTTTTTTTAATATTAAACATAAAAGAATATTACAAAAATACAATAAAGAAATAAATTTATGTGTTTTTATAGTTTTTCGTGATATTATTACATTTTTTTATCAATAACTTTAATATTATTCATTATAATATATATATATATATATATATATATATATATATATATATATATATATATATATATATATATATATATATATATATATATATATGTATATATGAAATTTGTATTGATAAAATACACATCAGCTGATTATTATGTTGTTGTTGTCTTCAAAATAATTATTAAGCTGACTTCAGTGTAGCATTTGAAGCCGTGAAGTCTGCTGTCGGCTATGTGCATAGAGCTTTATATGAAACATGCCACATAAAACACTTTTAACGCAGCGTGACGCAAAAACTTCGGCAACTCTCATCTTTTTGCGTGCTTTGACAATCAAAGTTATGTTAGAATATTACTACGTTTATACGCACGGCTTATTTGCAAATAGAACTATTTGCAAATAACAAATTCACTGTTTATACGGGACATTGCATACAGAACGTGTGTTATTATTAGTGATGCCATGTGACGAAAATATGATTGTTTGGTAAGTAAAACACAAAAAACGTTCATGAAGTGGCAACGTCTTACTTTTTATTTGCAAATAGTGTCGTTATTCACGACTTGTTTAAGTGAGTTAATAAGTTACAATAAAAAAGTTATACGGCAACATTCTTCTTTTTTATTTGCAAATAAGACGTGCGTATAAACGTAGTATATGATATGAAAATGTGATGTGATAGGGCCTTTTCACACAAGACTAATTGTGCTGGCATAAAATCGCAGTTTGTTGGCATTTTCGGGGAAGAGAGTGGTTTTTGGTTGGCACAGTTCTTTCAACCAGCTTCAACCCCGCACAAGCAGAACAAAACTAACACATACACACTTATGAAAACAGGTTCTGTGAAATAAACAAAGAAAATACTAACACACACAAAACTTTGTATACGTGCACAATTTTATGCCAGCATAATTAGTCTAATGTGAATACGAAAGAACAAAAGTTGTGCGGATTAAAAAATAGTCTTGTGTGAAAAGGCCCATATGAAAAATACTTATTTTTTTAGGCTATTTTCTATTTTGACGGGCTGCATTAAACAAATATAGTGTTGCCACTATAAATATAAATTGGATAAATAAAAACGAAATTTTTTTTAATATTAAACATAAAAGAACATTACAAGAATACAATAAAGAAATAAATTTATGTGTTTTTTATAGTTTTTCGTGATATTATTACATTTTTTATCAATAACTTTAATTTTATTTATTATAAAATATATATCCGGCATCCCTGAAATTTGTATTCGTAAAATACATAGCTGTTCATTTTTAAATTCACAACATTTTGTTTTTCGTGTTAATTTTTAATATTTTTATTTCATTTTTCGTTTTAAGATGATGGTAAGTATTTGTTTGATTTTCTGTTGATATTTTCAATACGTTTGTAAAATTTTGCAGAGGAAGAGTATGGACGTAGATGAAAGATTAATTGCCATTTTGTTTGACTTAGGCCACGCCAGCTACAAAAATTAAAAAAAAGAGCAGGAATGGAGGGAAGTTACAGCTATTCTAAAATTAAATGGTAGGATAAATTAATTTGCATTTATGTATGTTTGTACTAATGTATTTCTTTTTAAATTTTGATTATGCTGTTATAGAATTGGACTGTAAGAAAATTTGGAAGGTGCTTAGAGACTCTTACAAGCGGTGTAAGAGAATGGAGCAAGTCGCTTCTGGCAGTGGTGCTATCAGTTCTAAAAAGAAGTGGAAGTACTTTGATGCCATGTCATTTTTAGACAATTTTGCAAATTCGAGACCGTAAGTAATATTTGAATGTAATATTAAATTTCATACATACTTACATATGTCGTAGTACAACTTTATTTTCCTCATGGCAAACGCTATGGTAAATAAGTATATTAATGTTTATTTATTATACTTTTTAGCACTGTTGGAAATATCTCCAATGATGTGTCCATGTGCAGTGAGGAATTTACTGACATGAACTCAACCGAGTTTTTAAATTTTCCAAGCTGTAAAACTATTATCGAGAATCCTCGTGAAAAAAGGTACATTTGATTAATTCACAAGCGTAGTTGAATCGTGTGCATTGTATAAAAAACAATTTCAAAGCAACTTACTTCTGTTTGAAATTTTCTTAGCCAATGATAACCAATACAATTGCGCTTCTGAATTAAACAAACGTTTGAATGTATTTCTATTAAAATAATTTTGTGTAATTAAGTATCTACTTATACATATATCTTTCAGAAAAAGGACAGCGAAAAGTTTCAGGAACTCCTTGATTTGGCCGCATCAAGCATTTCTGAGACCTGTGGGGCTTTTGTAGCAACGGCTAAGGCCAATGACTCCACTTCAGCACATTTTTTAAGTTTAGCTGCAAAAATTAACGAAACAAATATGCCTAAAAATATTGTTAATCAAATAGAAAGTAAGGTATCAAACTTAGTTTTTTCTGAAATTGAAAAATTTTATGTAACTATTTCCTAAATTAAGATTTTAATTATTAATATGATCTATTTATTTAAGCTTAAAAGTCCTATACTATTTTTTTTGTTTT
The DNA here is from genome assembly GCA_963681545.1 of Germaria angustata. Taxonomy (NCBI): domain Eukaryota; kingdom Metazoa; phylum Arthropoda; class Insecta; order Diptera; family Tachinidae; genus Germaria; species Germaria angustata. The sequence goes on along the minus strand of OY812999.1, from coordinate 75,805,824 downwards.
TATTTTTATTCCGGCTCTAGGTCATATATTAAATAAAACTCTTTTTTTTGTTTTATTTAAATTTTTATTTTTTATTCCATATTTCGATCACCATCGGTTCTCTTCTTCAGGAATTTTAAGTAAAGCAAATTACATGTGATAGTTATTAAAGAACAAATTACAACAAAGATCAAATGTGTAAATCATTCTGACAAACACTAGCAGAACGATTGTCAGAATGATTTACACATTTGATCTTTGTTGTAATTTGTTCTTTAATAACTATCACATGTAATTTGCTTTACTTAAAATTCCTGAAGAAGAGAACCGATGGTGATCGAAATATGGATTAAAAAATAAAAATTTAAATAAAACAAAAAAAAGAGTTTTATTTAATATATGACCTAGAGCCGGAATAAAAATAAAAACAAAAATTACATATCATAAGGTCGGAAAAATTAACAAATATATACTTAGTCCTATACTATTTTATTTTTATTTTCTTCAATAATTTGCTTAACATAAGCCTCGTCAGGAAAATTATTATATTTATAACAATTTTTCTGACGAGGCTTACAAATTGTAAGCGAAATATTGAAGAAAACAAAAACAAAATAATATACATAAGACCTTTAAGCTGAAACAAATAGATCATATCAATTATCAAAAAGTATTAAATCTAATTTTAATTGTAGTTAATATTGATCTCACCTGAAGTGCAAATTTATTTTTAAATACATCGTTAATATAGTATGTAAATAGATATATTTTTTGTGTTACCTGGTAAAACCATTTTAGTTAAAAAAAAAAATAATTGAATTAAAAATTTTATTTAAAAAAAACATTGCTTATTGCATGTATGTATATATGTAGACATTTTTTGTTAAACCATTTTTTTATTTAAAAAAAAACCAATGAATTTATATACATATATTTTTTGTGTTACCTGGTAAAACCATTTTATTAAAAAAAAATAATTGAGTTAAAAATTTTATTTAAAAAAAACATTGCCATGTATGTATATATGTAGACATTTTTTGTTAAACCATTTTTTAGTTAAAAAAAACAATGGAATAAACGTTTTATTTAAAAAATGAAAAACTTGATGTGATTGTTTTATTTTAAAAAACGATTTATTCAAAAAATTTTTTTTAAAGGTGTGTACATATGTATGTAACATAAGTGCACAATAATACATATGAATATACCAATATTATAGAGTATTATTTTGCAAAAAATCTTTTAAGGTATTTCGGAGTTCAAATGCTGTAGTGGATGAGCGGTTCGATGATGTAGGTTGGTATGATGGCATATAATATTGTTCATCCCTACACTGACCCTGGATTTCTCTGTTATCAATCGAGTGGTCATCAAGCTCAAGAGTGAAATAATTTCTGTCGTTTTGCAACATTAAAAGGTTATGAAGCAGTATGGTGGCCAGCACAATTTTATCTGCATTTTTTGGGCTCATATGTATTGGTGTGTGTAACACTCTCCACCTGTTGGCTAATATGCCAAAAGTATTTTCAATATGAACTCGAGCTTTAGATAATATTGTGTTGAACTTATCTTTATCTTGAGGCAAGTTATTTTCAGGAAATGGACGCATTAAATTATGCTTCAATGGAAATGCGTTATCGCCAACAAAATAATAAGGGAAATTTATTGAAGATCCTGGTAAATTTGAACTTTGAGGAATTTCTAAAGTGATATTCAATAATTTTTTTCCAAAGCCACTGAGCAAATACCTACGCCACCATCACTCTGGCTACCTAGAGCACCCACATATACGTATGTGAAAACGTAATTTGCATCACAAGCTGCCATTAACACTATGCTAAAAGTTTTTTTGTGATTATAATACAATGAACCGCTTTTGTTTGGACAAACTATGCGCACATGTTTTTCATCAATAGCTCCTAAGCAATTTGGCATACCCGTTTCACATAAAACTTGTCCGATATTGTTTTAAACTCATGAACTGTTGGAGGTGACAAGTACACAGCATGCAGCTCATCCCAAACTGCATCACAGGTTTCATAAACGACTTTCCGAACAGTTGAAATCCCCATTTTATAAGCCCAGGCAAGAGTTTGGATGTTACATCCCATCGCCAAGTACCTAGAATTGTTTTGAGTACAATATCAAAAAGAGAGAAAGTAATTCTATTTACATAAATGTTACAGCCAAACGTGTCTCGACATCAATAGCTTTTCTGTTAGAAAATCGCTCCAGTTTTTCCTTTATTAGTTCCAATAGTAAATTGAAACTACCTACGTTCATCCTGGTTGCTTTATACACTTCAGCTGTAGTCTGGGCTATTTTAACAATTGTTGTAATGAAATTCACTAAATTTTCTTCACTCATTTTTTATATTTTTAAACTTTGAAGTTAAAATTGATTTACACATCAGCTGATTATTATGCTGTTGCTGTCTTCAAAATAATTATGAAGCTGACTTCAGAGCAGCATTTAAAGTTGGCAGCACTTAAAGTTGGCAGCATTTGAAGCCGTGAAGTCGTGAAGTCTGCTGTCGTCTATGTGTTTAGAGCATAAAATTCGAACAGTCTCTTAGTAGGCCGAAGGAGATACCAACAGTTGAAGATCTTTTATCGTTCCTCGAATTCCAGTTTCAAACCATCGATTCATTTACTCACAAGGAGAAATTGACACATATTTCAAATAAAACGGCAGCGGCTGTGGTTAAGAAAGCAATCATGTGCCACTTCTGTAACAGTGGAAAGCATGCCTTATTTCAATGTGGAAAGTTTCTAAACTTACCAGAGATAGATAGAGTAAAATTTATACAATCAAAGAGGCTTTACTTTAACCTTTCAAAGGGGACCATTCCGCAAAGGATTGCTCTTCAAGGTCGTGTAAAAAATGTAACAAGAAGCACAATACATTGTTACATATTGAACCAAAACTCAATCCACAAGGCTTCCATTCCTGAAGTAAACCCAAATAGCTTCAGTGCAACAGTAACATCCGCCTCTGCAGATGCCTCATCATCACAGAAGGACTATGTAATACTTGCAACAGTAAGAGTAAAAATAACAGCATCCAATGGGAATTCAGCAGAACTCCGACCGATTTTTGATTCTGGTTCGCAGGTAAACCTCATTTCCGAACAGGTTAGGTATTTCAACCTCAACAACATCACTATGTATTGATGGCGTGGGAAATGGTAGGAAGCGTGCCACAAAAAGAATAAACGTGAAACTTAATCAAGAAATAATAATTTCGAAGCAAATTTGGAGGCATTCGTCATTCCGACAATTGTTCCCCCTCAGCCAAGTCAACACATCGAGATTTCTAAGTGGCAACTTCCAAACTTAGAGTTAGCTGACACTTACTTTAATTAAGGAAGGGTAGATATTTTATTGGGTGCCGAGTATTACTTTAATCTGATACAAGATGACAAAATAGAACTGTCAAGCAATCTTCCAATTCTAGTAAACACATTACTTGGATGGATCATCAGCGGAAAGATATCTTCAAGTCAAGGTGGAAAAGACGCCGCAACATGTACAGTTTTTACTTCTAAGCCTGGCGAATTTGACGATGAATTACTAAACGATGTCATTGAAGGTTTATGGAGAATGGAAGACGATGGATCCACTGAGAAAGGATATTCACAAGATGAACAACAATGCGAAGCACTCGTTGTTCAAAATACAAAAAGAAACGGCGAAGGACGGTTTGTCGTAAAATTGCCCTTTAGTAAAGATCCCTATGCATTAGGAGATTCTAAATCAACAGCCTACAAACGATTTCTTAGTCTTGAACGTAGATTGATGAAGGACCCATTTACTAGAAATTAGTACATAGGTTTTATGAATGAATGTGAACAAATGGGACATATTTTTTTTATTTTTATTTTGACGGGCGAGGTAGGGTTGAAAATGCTTTCGCACTTACAGTGACCGTCGTCGACTGCGCTGTGTGGTGTTATCCACTAAAAAACTCCCTCCTCCGTTTCTGGTGGATGCCTTCCCGGGACTGTTTTCTACATTACTTCGAGAAGGCCCAGAAACTTCATCCGCCTAAGAAGGACTTTGCTCGTAACACCCACGTCTGGGTCCGTCATTTTCATTCTGCTGGCTCATTCTTGCTGATTCTCCGTTGATGGGGGCTCATTTTGCCGTGCATCGAGGTCTCTTTTCTTTCTTCTTAAGACATACTCGATGTAGTTACTCACAGCATTCCATGTGTTTCCGCATTCGAGCATTCTGTCAACTATGTTGGCAGGGGTGAAAACGCCAATCTGCTCTCTTAATGCGATTCGCTCAGTATTTAATCTGATGCAGTTGAAAAAAGTGTGTTCTGCATCGTCGTTTGTTGCATCGAAGTAGATGCAACTGAAATTACCTGTGTTGCCCATACGGTGTAGATACTTCCGGAAGTATCCATGACCTGAAAGGAACTAGATTAGGAAGTAGTTAATCTCCCCAAATTTCCTTTGAGTCCACCTTTCTATGTTAGGAATGAGCCTCCCATGCCTCCTTCCGTTCGCGCGCCAGGAGATCAACCGCAATCTCTCCACTTATTACGAAAACCGCCGCGCCTGAAACTGTACGGTAGGCTGAGGCGATTCTGAGTGCCGCTGTGCGTTGGAATTCTTCTAGAGCCTTACGCTTAGACTTTGCTCTCAGTGCATTTCTCCAAATTTCGCTGCCATATAGCAGTATAGAATTTGTGGTTGCCATAATCAGCCTCCTCTTGCTCTGTGTGGGCCCGCCAATGTTTGCCATTAGCCTGCTCAACATGCCTGAAACTTTTGCTGCCTTTGCAGCCGCATGTTTTATCTGGGCCCAATAAGTGAGCCTACTATCGATTTTTACGACCTTTTCGTCACCAGGAGCACGTCATCTATCTGCATGCTAATTTCTAGTGGCATATGCCCTCGCGTCATCATGATTAATTCAGTCTTGTTCACCGCAAGTTCGAGCCCATGGTCCTCGAGCCATGCCCAAGTTCTTATCATTACCTGATTCAATTTTCTTTTAGCGTCGTCTGCGTGTGTGTCTTCTGGCGTATCTATTCCTAATATCTCGTCATAGCTTAGATTCCAGAGGTCAGGACCCAGGATAGATCCCTGGGCTGCCCCCGATGTAATCGTTCTAACTATCTGGCCATCTGGTGTGTCGTATATAAGTTTACGGTCCCTAAGATAGCTCTGGAGAAATCTCATAAGATATCTAGGTATGCGAAATTCCCGCAATGCTAGAACGATTATGCGTTTCGGGTAGGAGCGTCCGTTCTGTGCGTTTTCGAAACTTCTCACTACATCCTCAATGGCACCAAGAGTTGATCTTCCGGGTCGAAAGCCGTGCTGCCTATCCGATAGTCCTCCGGCTGCCTCGATGGATTCTGCTAATCTGCGTTGCAGAAGCTTCTTCAATAGTTTGACTGTGGTATCTAGCATGCATAGAGGGCGGTAAGCTTATGGTTGCGTTTGGTCGCCTCTTCCCTTGCTAATCAGTATGAGCTTTTGTCTTTTTCACTCTTTGGGAAAAGTGCCTTGGGCAATACAAGCGTTGTACACTCCAAGCAGAGCGTCTGGCCGATTTTCGGCTAAAAGTATGAGCGTCTCCGCTGGTATTCCGTCAGGCCCGGGGGATTTACCACTCTTAAGGCTTCTAGCCGCGATTTTTAGCTCTTCTTCAGTGAAGGGCGTGTCCATCCCATCAGCAAGGACTTCGCGTTCATCGTGCAGTGGAGGGTGCATGGGAAACAAGTTATCCACGATGTGGTTGATATCGTTCCCTACGTGCGGAACAGCATGGTTCGCGTTAAGCTTCCTCGTAACGATCTTATAGCCGAGTCCCCAGGGGTTTCTGTTCAGATCGTTCCGAAGTTCTTCCCATTTTAACTTCTTGCTTCTAATAATCGCCCATTTCAGTGCTTTTCGGCATTGTCTATATTCTTCGGCTTCCATGGATGCCTCGCCATTTCGCCGGGCTCTGGTGTATCTCCTTCTGTTGCGAAGGCAGATTCGTTTGAGCTCTGCTATTTCTGGCGTCCACCAGTACGCAGCCTGTCTTCTAGAATGTTGCGTTACACGCGGCATGGATGCCTCACAGCTTTGAACTATGCGCCGCCTCAATGCTATTGCCATGGAGTCAGCATCATTAATGGTGTGCGCAGCTGAGACCCCGTCGAAATTGCTTAGAAACCTTTCGTGGTTCAGCTTAGTTGCATTCCACTTGCGTGTGCCTCTCCTTCTTTGCGTCCGGTCAGAGTCCGTTCATTCCGTGGTCTGGAAGGTAATATACTGGTGATCACTACCAGAGAAGTCTTCCAGTACTTTCCACCCTTCAAAACTTTTAGCCAAGCTTTCGGACACCAAAGTGATGTCTGGGGTGGTGTCTTCACATCCCGGTATTCTGAATGTAGTGGCGTTGCCGGTATTTGCCACTATTAAACCTAACCTAGCAGCCATGTCTAGAATACTTCTTCGGCATGAGTATGGGAGTACTTCCCTTATCGGTGCCGGTGTTCGTCCGGAGTCGAGCATGTGCATTGGATGAAATCTCAGCATACATACTAATAGCACGCAACGCATTGACCGTATTCGTAGGCGTTGCGTATTTTGCAGGTGGCGATCTAGTCCACAAGCTGCTTCTTCGGAAGGCTGCATCCGGTGTCGCGCCTTGCTCATTAATCTTCTTAATTCTTTCTTAAATTTTTTCTTCATTCGTTTTTTCATTCGTCTTCTCAACTGTCTGTCTAAATTTGTTGTTATTGTTACTATTTGAATTCATCTTTTTTGGGTCCCCACTCTGAGCCGCTATCCTTACGCGTTTGTACAGTCGCCTCAAAAGTTCTCCGTGGGTCCTTTTGAAATCAGTGAGGTCTACGCAAAGGTTGACACAGGGCCTTATGAGTCCCTGTGTTCAGAGCCAGGATTTTGGCGCAAAAAGCAGGAGTCATATGTAGAACGTACTCAGAGCCTCGCCACAGTTTTAACGGGACCGGGGCGATTGCAGCATTAGCCCACCAGCCATTTCAGCGGATGTCACTCCTACATAATAAGGTGATGGAATACTGCAGCCGTCAGCCCTAGGCAGTCGGATCAGGATCGTGAGACATATTCGTAAGCCACAAACGTTCCATTTTCCGTCATCTTCAGCCGCACCAGGCGTGGTGAAACAACTGTCCAGGATTTTGGTCCGCGGGTGGTATATTAATTGCCACCTTCCCTGCAGATCTGAAGATCAGCCGAGAGTTCCCCTATAATCCAACTAGAGACGCGTCCGATGGAAGACTGGCACAACTCCACACGGAACAAATGGGACATATGACAAAGATAGATATTAAGTCAATACCAGCTCCAAACCACTTCATTCCACATCATTGTGTAATTAAACCCAAAAGCACAACTACTAAACTTCGTGGCGTTTTTGACGCCTCCGCAAAGACATCATCTGGTTATTCACTTAATGACTTATTGTACACTTGTCCAATTGTTCAAAGTGAGACTGATTACCCACTAGCTTTTCAAATGCGAAGGGATAATTTCTATGTGGACGATGGTCTTGGAGGATCAAACAGCTTAAGTACTGCTATAGAAACACAACGACAACTAACATACATTCTAAAAAAATAAGGTTTCAACTGTCCTAAATGGAGCGCAAATAATAAACAACTTCTTCACAACATTCCAGAAGTTCATAGAGAAGTAAATCTTTATTTTAACATTACTTAGAAAGAATCAATTAAAACGCTAGACTTATTATGGTTACCTAAAACTGACCATCTTTGCGTAAAGGTAAAGATGGAACCAGTAGATGTGATTACTAAACGTACAATAAGTTCTGACCTGGCAAAGCGTTTTGATCCGCTTGGACTTTTGGCACCGATTGTAGTTAGAGCAAAAATATTTATTCAGCATTTATGGCAGATGAAGTTAACATGAGACGAAGCTCTACCTGAAGATCTCAGTTCAAAATTGTAAGATTTTCGTGAAGGTTTGATTTCATTAAACAATCTCCAAATAACACGACGCATATTCAAAGATGACATCCCATTAACCACTCAACTGCATATCTTTGCCGATGCATCCGAAAAGGCATTTGGAGCTGCAGCATATATTAGGTCAACATTTAAGGACGGAAGAGTAATAACGAAACTACTATGTGCGAAGTCTCGTGTCTCACCAATCAAAAGGCAAACCTTACCACGGCTAGAGTTTTGTGCCGCAATTTTAGCTGCAGAACTATCTCAACGTCTTCGAAAGATTATGCACATTAAAGGTTTGCCAATTTTATTATGGACACACTCTGAGATTGTCTTGTCATCGATTCATTCAAAATCATCATCCTTCCACACATTAGTGGGCAACAGGATATCTAAAATTCAAACGTTAATGCTACCAGAACAATGGCGACATGTTTTGTCAAAGGACAACCCAGCAGATATTCTCTCAAGAGATTTATCAGCAAGAGCACTATCACATTGTCATTTATGGTTCCTAGGTCCATTATTTCTACACGGAAGGGAAGAATGTTGGCCTGCAGAGTTTAACCCACACCTACAAATCATCTCCAATGTTGAAAGAAAAAAGGAGTCAGCAATTGTTTTGTCAGCCATAGAGGTTCATTTAAGAAGTTACAGCGAATAATGTCATATGTTCATCGCTTCATCAAAAACACGTCTGACAAAGTTTCTATAAAACCACAAATGAATGCCTTGAGTGTAGAAGAACTTGAGACATCATTAAAAATATTCATAAGTGCCATCCAAAGTCATTATTTCTGCAATGAAATTAAGCAATTAAAGGCACAACAAGAAATTGCGAGTACCAGTTCCACTTGTTTGACACCTTTTTTTATAAAGGAGGCATTTTGAGATTGGAAGGACGTTTGGAAGAAGCAAACTTATCCTACGAGTTAAAACATCCAATGATTCTTCCATATAATGATGCACTAGTAAAATTTCGGTTCACAAAGACAATAAGCATTGCAGCCCGAAAGCGTTATTAGGAATCGTGAGGCAACGATTCTGGCCAATAAAAGGAAAATCCGTTGCAAGATCAACCGTGCAAAAATGTGTACAACGTTGCAAGGCCCGCCCCAAGTTATGTCAACAATTATTGGGAAAATAAGAGGGAAACGGCCAACAAAGGCATATGTAGCAGTATTTTGTTGCTTTGCGACTAAGGCAGTTCATTTTGAACTGGTTAGTGACTTATCAACTGATGGTTATATTGGTGCTTTAAAACGCTTTATATGCCGAAGAACACGCTGCCAAAATATATATAGTGATAACGCAACAAATTTTGTTGGAGCCAACAACAAGCTTTGTGAACTTTCTCAATCAATATTCTCTGAGGATGGAAGGGAATCAATAGTTTCAACTTGTAGCTCGAAAGGAATACAGTTCCATTTTATTCCACCTAGATCACCCCATTTTGGAGGAATTTAGGAAGCAGCGGTAAAGTCGGCTAAAAATTTGCTTGTTCGAAGCATAAATACGACTTCACTAACATATGAAAAATTGGAAACGGTTATCATAGAAATTGAAGCCATCTTGAATTCTCGTCCATTAACACCCATGTCCTACGACCCTTCCGATATGTCAGCATTAACTCCAGGACATTTTTTGATCGGCGAAGCTCTTACGTCTCAAGTGGATTTTGCAGCTAATTCAAGGAAAATATCACTTTTATCGCCAAAAATGGAAAACTGCAAGTGATAACATCAAACCAGGAGATATGGTTGTCATAAAAGAAGATGACACTGTGACGATGAAATGGCCTCTAGGACGAATATTGAAGGTTTATCTTGGAAATGATGGACTCATTCGAGTTGCTGATATCAAAACTGCAACTGAAACATGCAAAATACCTATACATCGACCCGCTTTGCTGCCTGTTCAAGTTAACCCGGAGTTAAATATAACGAAACCAGATTCAGGTATATCAACTCCAAGTGAAACAATCCAGGAACAATATGACGAACCCAGAATGAAAAGGACAAGACTATCAATCAATAATATATGCATGACACTACTGGCTCTGCTACTTATTTTCCCAATGGTCATGGGAACAGCAATCAATAACAAGCGATTTATATTTCAACTGGGAATTCATTTTGAAGAAAGAGGATCAACGTACACATCTACTAGTCAGTGGAATTTAATGGTATATTACGATTTATCTGCATACTGGACGGATACATCATATCTATCAAACGGTACAAAATCTCTGAAACAGCTTTGTAAAAAAATGGAATCAAATATATCATATATTAATATAGTAGAACATTTGCAACTCATTGAAGTTGATTTAAATCTAGATAACAGACTGCTGTACAATTCTCGACAAAAAAGAGATGCTCTCGACTTTGTTGGAAACGTTGCGCATTCACTCTTTGGTGTACTTGATTCTGAATACGCAGAGAATTTTTTTAACAAACACAAACTGCGAAGCTACTTGGCTTATCTGCAGAGACACCCGGAGTCTGCGGCAGGAGTCGAACCTGTGACCTTCGGACTACCAGTCTAGTACACTAGCTACTAGTCTACGAAGGCACTATCAACAAATTATAAGAAGACGATTCTTTTCTGCTAAAACTTATAAATTATCAAACTTCAGTTGTAAACTCAACAATGAACGCTGTTAAACAAGGTCTAACTGCAGCAAAATTCAAATTTAACAGTCTTCAATCAACTATAAATAAATTGGTAAAAAAGGAAGAATTACGTAGCGAGGAGTTGTACCAATTTAGGCTTGCTCATGGGATTTATCCAATTATCTCTGATTGCAGGCAATTTACAAAAAACACAAGCATATATCCTGGACACGTTGACTGACACCCATCATGGAAAATTCAACCCGCTACTGCTAACTCTACAGCAATTAGAAGTCGAAATAAAGCAAATCAAAGCACACATGCCCGAATCGCTAATGTTACCAGTATCTGAAAACAACTTGTTAGAATTATATAAATTAATGAAAATAAAGGGCGGACTTACTCAAAGGCACGTGGTGTTTAGCATAGTATTGCCATTAGTAGAAAATGAAAATTTCAAATTATATAATTTAATTCCTGTTCCTAACACAACAAACAACACTATGCTAACTATAGAAACATGCAGTCCCATACTAGCAGGCGCTATTTCCCGGTATCATCAGAAGAACTTATATCATGTGGCGTCATCAGGGATGATATCTTTTATCTGCTATAACATACAACTGAAATGCAATTTCGGAGCTGAAAGGTCTTCGTGTGACATCAACCTATTTAACAACATTACTACTCAAAATTGCAACCTAAGCGAGCTTCTGGCGAATGTAACGTGGACACCATTACATCATAAAAACCAATGGATATCATCAATAACACAAGCCACAGCAGTTTGTGGAAAAGAGATCACAAATTTGTATCTAGAAGGCTCTAGACTATTACCTATTGGCCCCAGACTGCATCCTTAAGCATGATTTCATTTACATGACCGGACAACAGTTAATATCAAGTTAAGTTAAGTTAAGTTAATATTTATTGAGCCTTTTTTTTAACAAGAATTATTATTTTTTTACAACATAGGGATGTGGAACATAGATAACTTAAGACTATAATGTATTGTCTTAAAAACAAAAGCAATTTACAGCACCACGCTTTAACAATAAAATGGAAAATATAAATTAACAATGTGTAATAATATAAAAGTTTATATGCCTTTGCTCCCGGGGCTAACATAACTAAAGAGGAAAACTCTTAAAATACACTTAAACCTACCTTAAAAGCAAATAAAATAAAAAAAATAATAATAATAATAATAATAAAAAAAAATAGAATAATATTAATAATAGTAATAAAAAAAAAAAATAATAATAATAATTCACAAAATTCCGCCAACAGAATACTATCCTCTGTGAGTACCAGGTGTAGTTTTTGTAAAAAACTCATGCCTTAAGTTAGATCTAAAATCAAAGTTAACCGGATCTTCATTTAAAAAACCGATAGGTGAAAGGTAGTTTGTATTTCTCCAATTAAAAGCCCTCTGAATATCAAATATTCCCTTAATGTTAGCATTTTCGTGCATTTCTAGTCTATTTAAAAACTTTTTCAAAATGTCGCACACATATAAACCGATTGGCATCATTTTTGAATGACAATAAATATAAGAGTTTGAATAACGTTTATTCAATAATCTAAAGTATTTCCCAATACAGCATCGTAACACTTTTCTTTCAAAAATTTCCATTTCTTTTATTACAATAGGAGATACACTAAACCAAATTGGGAACCCATATAAGAAAACTGGTCTTATACTAGTTTTGTATAAGAGAAGCTTTGTTTTTGAAGATAAGTTTTTATTGAACAGAATCTTAGAGAACGAACCCAAAATCTTATAAGATTTTTTTAAAACAATTCTCCCATGACTATTAAATTTAAAAAGGTTATTAAAATTGATTCCGAGATATTTTAAATTATTAACAAACGGGATCTCTAAACCATCCAAAAATAGTTTTAATCTTTTACTCTCTGGAACAACAAAGTTTTTACACTTTCCCGAAGCATTACGGATACACATCGCTTTACATTTGGAAGCATTTATTTCAATTCCCCAATCATCATAAAATTTCTTAACTAATTGAAGGTGACCAGAAACTTGTCTTAAAGCAACAATCGGAGAATCACTATGGGAATATAGGAGAGAATCGTCAGCATAAAGCAGGCCAGTAGAATTAGGTAAAATGTGAGGGAAGTCATACATTAAAATGTTGTATAAGTGAGGTGCCAAAATGGAACCTTGAGGTACGCCACAATTAATATAACCAAAATCTGACAACTCATTATTAAATTGAACACAAAACAATCTTTTGGAGAAGAAGCTTTGTAAGAGTTTAACTATAGAAGGATTAAATCCAATTTCAATCATCTTAAAAAGAATGCCATTATGAAAGGCATGGTCGAAAGCCTTTTCGACATCTAATGAAATTGCTACTGTACAAAATCGATTACGAAGATTAGAGATCACATCATTCTGAAATTTCAATAAGGCATCAGTAGTAGAATGACCTTTTTTAAACCCAAACTGAAAATCTGGGATATAGCTTTCATTAAATGAAGTCTCCATTTTTTCCTTAATTACTTTCTCAAAAAGTTTTCCCAAATTGGAAAGTAAAGAAATAGGTCGTAGATTATTAATATCAATATTATTCGTTTTCTTTTGTAAAGGAACAATTTTCGAAATTTTCCAAGCGTCTGGAAAGTATGAGTTATTTAAGCAATTATTGAAAATTATTAAAAGATATTCTAAAGCCTTTATAGGAAGCCTACCTAAAATATAATTAGAAATTTTATCTAGACCGCATGATTTTTTATTGTTGATTGATTTATAATGCGAAAATAATTCATTTAACGTTGTAAGGCTTTCACAGTTTTGTGTATTAGTCGATAAGAAATTTTCAGAAAAAACATGCAAACGAGGGACTTCATTAGTTGTGTTATATAAAATATCAGAAATTTGCGAGATGTCTCTACCTGGAATAGAACCTGTGTAAATATTAGAAAACTGTGTCTTTAATTCACTTAATATTATAGAGTTATCCTCAACTACAGTTCCATTAATACTTATGTTTTTCAAAGTTTTATTCTTTTTGTACCCGATTATGTTATAAATTTGTCGATGAGCAGTAGGACCTGGTTTAATTTGCTGCAGTTTTGTGCTAAATAAGGCAGAGTGTTCAAGTTCTACCTGTTTTTTAATGATTATATTTAACAATTGAATTTGCTTTGAAATAAGTAAGTAATCTGAATTAATACGACATAAATTGCGATGATATATTCTTTTCAACTCTTTTTGCCATCTGTACTTAATTTTAAACAAACTTTTAATTTCATTTGAAATTATAAATTTTTTGTTCTTGCATGCAATAATGTCCGAATTATTATTATTAACCAATTGTATAGTGGTGGTAAAATTGTAGATATACTTATCAATTTCCTCGTTTGTGAGATTTCTATCAGGCTCTGGATAATGATTTAAAATTCCATATATAATATCCCTTCTAAATTTACCCCAATTTGTCCTCTTATAAGATATGAAAGTAGCTGGTGGATTCAGAATAATTTCAAAGCTTGGTAATTTAATTTGAAGTTTTAAAGGGAAATGATCCGAAAATGTAGGCAAGCAAGATACTTTGAAATTTGGATTAGAAAAGTTTATAAAATTTGGACTAATTAAAAAGTGATCAAGAAAAGAAGAACCATTAGGGTAAGTTGGTTCGGTATTAGAAATTCGTTCAAAATATAAAGTATTTTGTTGTAAAAAATTAAAAACCAAGTTTCCATTTGAATTGCACATAGTGTCACCCCAAGATAAATGTTTAGAGTTGAAATCTCCTCCTATGAATGACCCTTCGTAATTTTGTGAAATGTTACTCAGGATCGATAAACTATTTGTTAATTTTGATGATATGCAATTGCAAGGGATATAAATTGATCCTATTAAAATCTTTTTGATCGAACCGTTGATTAAAAGTTCGATAGTTAAAAAAATATTTGGAATTTCTAGACCAGGTATAACTACTTTTGTATATTTGTACGATTTTCTCAATACTATCGCAACACCTTGTTGACTATAATCTCTAAAAAAATTATAGTTTTCAAGAGATACTTTATGTTTATCTTTTAAATGGGTTTCTTGCACAAAGGCAATATCTATGTTGTTGGAAACTAAAGTATTTAATAGATCTAGTCTTCGACTTACCTCGATGAGCGATCTAACATTAAAAGAAAGTAAGTTTAAAACATTATGGATCATAAGCTTTTTTAACTTCAGCTAGGAGACCCCGACATTGATGCTTAGCCTCCTCCAATGAGAGTTTCTTATAGTTGACAATAAATTTACTAATCTTATCTTCTAAGGATACAGTTTCAGGCTCACAAAGAATTTTTGCAATTTTTAAAAATGCTTTTATTAATGGAGAAACAGAACTAGAATCCACCGGAAGATTTGAGTTTGAAGTTTGGAAAAGACTGGAAAAAGTTTTACTTGTGCTAACGAAGTTAGAACTCCTCAAAGCAGAAGCAACATTGTCAGTAGCCTTTCGATTTCTTTCCTTGGCGTCAAGTAAAATTCTTTTTTTCATATCAGTATACTTTTTATAAGCAGAACACCCTCTAAAATTAGAGGGGTGACCATGTTGCTTACAATTAACACAGAATGGGGGATTATCTTTATTAGAAACAAATTTGCATTCTCCAGGTCCATGATTCTCATCACATTTAACACAAGCAAAAGATCTATTACAGTTACGAGAGATATGACCCCATTGCTGGCAACGCCAGCACTGTATTTCTCTTGAATTCCTCTTAGGAGATTCCCATGTAACTCTCTGGTTTAAAATGTATTTTAAACTAGTTAGTTCACTGCAAGATTTTCCCGGAAATAAAGAAATTAAAAATAACCCTGTATCGAACCCATTTTTCCTTGAAAAAGCAGTAGAAAATTTTGAAACAGTATCTACGATACTAGGAATAAGTTTGTCTAATTCATTTTTTATTACTTCAGTATCAGTTTTGTGATATAAACCTCTCAAAACAATGCTAAAACGTTTTTGTTCAATCGGTGTGTAAGAGTACGATTCTATATTTTTATTTCTAAGTAATTGCATCATTTCAGCATGAACTGATGCATCTCTTAGAAATAATTTGCTTTTATATCTATTTTTATTAATAATTTTGAAATCTACTTTTTTAGCACTGAGCTGGTTAAGTAAATCTTCAATATTAACATTAAAGAGGAATATAGGAGGACAAAATGGTTTTTCTTTGGGTGTTGTATTTTTAGATTCCTTTGAAAAATGTACTTTCCTTTCATTATTTTTATCTTCCTGAATATCTAGCTCACCTAAGATAGCAAATCTGTTTTGCGAATTTTGCGAATTATTAGCTAACAATGTTTGGGTGTTACAATTGTAATTGTTTAAATTAAATTTTGAAATATCTACCTTATCGTTATTACTACGTTTACGTTTTTGTACACGTTGAAAATCATTATCCACAGATGAAATGGAGAAAATCGAATCATCAAGCTCCATGGATTTGCCAAGGGGATCATTATCCTGAATCAAATCTACATCACTTAGGTTATCTTGATTTAAGTATGAGGTATCAGCATTAATTAAACCGTCTTTAAATGCCACAGTTTTATCACTTGAACTTGCACTTGAATGTTTAGAGTCAGCTTTCTTTTTGGAAATCTTTTCATTTTTTGATCTAGGCTTTTCACCATTACAGGATGTGGTCTTATTCTCCACCGATTTATTTGAAAAAGTATTACCATTACTTGAATGTTGCTTGTCTGATATTAAGATCTCCCGAATTTTATCAGGAGGTAAGTTAATCTCCCATGGAGATGGATTAGAATCCATTTTCAAACGAATTATAAAATTGTTTATTTAATTTTCTTTTTTCTTATATTTGAAAAAAAAAATATCAATTTTTTATTTTTTGAATAATTTTTCTGTGAATATTATTTTATTTTTTTTTTCAGCAGGTAAAACACGTTCGACCTCAATGAAACTCAATTCAAGAATCTAGCCAGTTAATATCAACAATCTTTGGGTTATCATACACGAGTCTTGCCAACATCTCAGAACTGTGATATCAAACCATCTATAAAAGGCGAGCATATTAAGCCTACCAATTACACAATGATAACAGACCAGATTTCGATACAACTCAATAAAATAAAGGGTTTGCAACAGAAGTTAGAATCTATAAACACTTCTAACTTTCACCATGATGCGACTTCAAAACACATTAGCCATAGTACTGATTTCAGTCATAGCTGCAACACGAAGGAAACCTCACAGCATTGAACCAACCGAAATTACACATACATCCAATTGTACTCCGCAACCATCCAACGATAAGACAACACCCACACCAAATCCACGAGAGAAGTTCACAATTCAAGTCTAAATTTTATTTTGATCGCTTGTCAATTGCCGGGGAGAATGTACTTATTACTATTGTTAAGTTATTTAATTTTATATATGTATAAATATATATATATATATATATATATATATATATATATATATATATATATATATATATATATATATATACATTATTATATAAAACTGAATATATTAAGTAATCAGGTAGTCTGTGGGTTTGCGGGATCTCATTTGCTTACACATGAACTCGGCTATATGAAGTATGTAATTAATTAAATACATACATATGTATGTATAGTTGATATTTCTGTAACTTTTATATATCCTGACATCAATTTCTATATCATATAATTTTTATGGTTTTCACTCAAAACTTTTGTTACTTAAGAATCCTTTGATATTTATGTAATTATTTATTGATATTTGCAAGCTATACAATGGGGGTTCTCTGTTGCAACATCGTCGGCAGATTGACGTAAATGTTTGCTTGCAAATTAGTGCTCTGAGGTGGAGAGCACTTACAAATATGTATTTTGTTACGGATCTGATCGCTTACTTTCTTATTAAAAATTTAGAAATAAGAAAGTAAAGAAAATATATACAAAACTAGTCTTCTAAATGTTAAAAATTATAAAAGGTAAAAGAACACTTTACTAGTAACAATTATATTAAGATATTATAGGAATGCCGTTTCGTCTATATTTTATAATACTTTATTTTGCCCAAAAAAGTATATTTACTTACATATATGCATTAAAATTAGAAAATGCTTCTGTTTTCTTATGTATAAAATTTGTTACAAACAGCTGTTCAAATAATTCTTACAAGTAAAAATTTTAGTAGTAACAGTTGTATAAAAATTTTTGTTCTACAATATCTTATGCTCGCTTTCTACTCTTGGTAACAAGTTTTTGAGTACGTAACTATCTTTAGAACTTACAGGTAGAGCTGTGTCGTTCGTGAACGAACGGGTCAAATAGAACGAATCACTTAATTGAACGAAGGGATCCGTTCTTTTGACTGAGCGGATTCCGGTCAATAGTGTACCATTCTGGCTTGATACCATATTTTCTTTTGTTCTTTTTATGTCATGCTCTTTTATTTCAGTTGATTTTTTGTGTATTAGTTAGGGTTGATTTAAAAAGTATACGTAAGTAAAAATGTACGTTCAGTATCAGTTGGTACTGCAATCATTTTTTATTTGAATTAACCGTCTGTTTCGTCAAAATTTTTAAACATCAGAGCGGGGTTAGTGTTTTTTATGAAACAAATTTTCAACAAAAGATTTTATTTCAAAGTGTTATAGTATTAAAGTGAGTAAAAATGGCACAAAGAAAAAGTAGTGAAATTTGGTTGCATTTCACAGAGGATGAAGCAAATCGGGCCAAATGCAATTATTGCAAAATATCTCTAAGCGTTGCAGGTGGATCTACTGGGAATTTGAGTCGTCATTTGAAATGCAAACACCCCTTAACGCCTCGGTCATTACAGCGCCAAACAGTCACAATTTCAACAGATCAACAACTTTTAACCAGGACTCAACCCTCTACAAGCACCCAACCGTTCTCAATTCCAGAAGCACCTACCAGCACACAGCCTTCTGCGGGCATACAAACAATTTTACATCAACATCATTCGCAAGCCGCCTCCAATTAAAAAACTGCAACGTATAGATAGACTGGTGTTGAAAGCTGTTGCACAGGGCAATCACTCGCTTCGTTTTGTAGACGAGCCAGCAATGAGGGAACTGATAACTGAAGTTTCCTATTGTCCAGGGTATCAGTTGCCAACTAGAAAAACCCTATCAAAAAACTTGCTTCCAAGTGTTTACATGGAAATACTTGAAAATGTCAAGTCAAAAATTCGAACAGCAGTAGCAGTGTGTCTCACTACAGATGGATGGACATCCAGGAATAATGCCAGCTATGTAGCGATAACAGCACACTACGTTGATGAAAATACGCAACTGCGTTCATATTTAATTGCATGCGATCAATTTTCCGAAAGACATACTGCTGATAACTTATGCTCGTTTTTAAAAAATTCTATAGCAGAGTTTGAAATAACCAACAAGGTAACGGCCATAGTTAGTGATAACGCAGCAAATATTCTTGCAGCAGTTCGACTAGGACAATGGCGGAGCGTGAGTTGTTTTGCTCATTCTCTTAACCTAATTGTGCAAGCAGCATTAGGTGAAGTTGGAGAAACACTTGAAATTATTCCAATTTTAAAGCCTTTCTATGAAATTACAATAGAAATAAGTGCCGAAAAGAATGTTACATTATCGAAAATTATCGTTATTTGTAACATTCTTTCATCATTTATGTCAAAATGCGTTTCAACTGACATCAAAATATCGGCACTAATTTCAAAAATTCAAAGGGACCTGAAATCTCGTTTTGGAGATTACGAACGGAATGTCCTGTATTGCGAAAGCACAATTTTAGATCCACGGTTTAAGCGGAGAGGTTTTAGAAGTGAACTCTGTTATCAAAATGCAGTTAAAAGATTGAGAACAAAACTGGGTTCGGTAAGCTTACCAAATACTAATACTGATGATATTATTCATCAAGAAAGTCCTTCCGTAAGTGGTATAGAGAGGTTTAGCTTTTGGATGGAATACGACCAAGAATACAACAAAACGTTTCGACCAGATAATAACTTTGCCGCAGCCACAAGGGAATTTGATAAGTACCTTAATGAGGAGTATTTGGAAAGGACACAAGATCCGTTAATGTGGTGGGAGGAAAAAAAGTTGTACCCACGAGTCTCTCAAAAGGCTATGATGCATAGTGGCAACTTCAGTACCTTGCGAGCGAATATTTTCGTCAATGGGACATATATTAAGCCATCGCCGAACATGTTTGAAATCGAATGAAGTATCGAGCCTGATTTTTCTTCAACGAAATATGTAATTTTAACACCCTGGAAATGTTAAGAGGTAATGTGAATAAAAATACCAAGCAACATTTTATTCAACTATAATTGTAAAATTTTTATTTTCAGATTACGAAAATATTTTATTTTATGGTTCCTAATTCAAGTAACAAACAAAAGTACCTGCTGCCTTTTTTAAAATTAGTATTTATGAAAAGAGTACCTTACGCACAAAAAATTCTTTTTAAAATGAATTCAAATATAATTTTTTTAATTAATTAACACTATTTACCCTTTTTTTAATATATGTATATAATTTTATATAAATGAGCTTTAGGTCTTTTCTATAAAAATTATTTTTATTATTATTCAATATTTCGACGCCTCTTTGGGCGTCTTCTTTCTTTTATTTAATTTATAAAATATACATATATGTACATACATATGTATGTATGTATATGAAATATGTTTTACATACAAAAGTATTTTTTTATTTTTATTAATAAAATTTTTTTTTTTAACTTTTGAATAATTTCTTTAAAAAATATATTTTTAACGAATTTAAATATATTTTTTACAATATAACACAAAATATGATACATACATACAAATAGTAAATGTAATTATTTTTAATAATTCAGTTTTAGTTAAAAAATTTTTTTTTGCTGATTTTCCTTTAAAAAAATATTTTAAATGAATTTAAATATTTTGCATATAGAATGTATAAAACATGTACCAAACACAATTTTTCTTAATAAAATTCTTTTTTATGTTTATATGCCAGCTGTTGTTCTTGTATGATTGTTGTGTGTGCGTGTATTTTGTCTGCGTTACCGTACTCACAACAATTTTTACAATATCTTTAACCGTACTTTCGTTCAAAGGGACCGAATGAACGAAAAGAACGAACGGATCAGTCTTTGCTAATTGACCGAAAAAGACCGGTCACTGAAACGAACGACCGGGCACAGCTCTACTTACAGGTGTTAACCCTTAAATGCATACTGTATCTTTAAAGATACAACCAGAAAAAACAGTGCAATTTTTTTAATTTCTTAAAAAAATTAAGAGAGATAATAAGCAATTATTCAGAACAATATTTTCTATCATACTGTATCAAATTTCTTGCAATAGGTTTTAAGTTAATAGTTTTACATAACGTTAAACTCAAAATTTCAAAATTCTTATATTTTTAGAAAAAGCCAATTTTATAGTCGCATTTTAACAATAATAGTATTTTTAATTTAGCCAAAAAATAAATATATTCTTATGTGTAATGTACTTTAATAACAAATACAATTTTAAACGAATACAACCCCAACTTTAGCTGCAAAATGACTTTTAGTGGTTGTATCTTAAAAGATACGCTATGCACTCCGCACTAATTCGAAATACTCTTTTGTCTTTTTTTATACATTGTGTTTGTATTTGAAACGACATACTTTGCATGGAAAAAATAAATGTTTTTGAACAGGTTGCTTTTTTCTTGTGTGAAATTACTATTATTTTCTTCCAAATCCTCAGAATTTAAGAAAATAATATGAAAACAATGCAATTTGATAGTAAAGAAGTAGATTTTAGTTGAGATAGCTCTCTCAGTGAATATATTCCGACATTAGTAACTCCTTATCAAGTTTAGAAGCTTAGAAAACCTTATCTTAGAAAACCTTATAGTTAAAGAACTCTACGGTATTCTTGATTAGACGGAAAGTTCTCCTTTAGTATTTCGGAGTTGCGAAAGTTTATTGGTTTTATCTTTTACATGACGTATTTCAATTTACCAAATACTAGAGATTATTGGACAAGCAACAATGACGGTAAACCAATTTTAATGATAAAGAATAAAACCTACCACGTGAAGATCCGAAACGAGATGGAATCTACCTTATTAGGCCGAATATTAACTCCCTAAATCGTACATTTGGTTCTGATTCCAAACAAGCGAGGTTATCTGTAGATGAACAAATGTGTTCTACAAAAATGAGTAGCTATATGAAACAATATCTCCCAAATAAGCCTAAAAAGTGGGGATTTCAATTTTTTGTATTATGTGACACTAAATGGTATGCGTATAAGATCCAAATTTATACCGGCGCAGATGAAATTATGCGCCCAGAAGAGCCAAATCTGCAAGCATCTGCAAATATTGTGGTAAGATTAGTTCGTGAAGTACCTAAGTTTAAAAACTACATAATTCGGAATTCAACGGAATTCTTTCCGTTGGTACAATTTAGTTTCGACATATATAGGAACCAAGCCACCGTTTTCTTCAATCACACCAAATAAAAGTTTACTTGTTCATAGATTTGACAAAAAGCAGAGCAAAACGAAAATGGTCTCTTATCCGCAAATTGTAAAGGACTACATGCTCCATGAGCCGTCACAAAATAGCTATAAAAACAGAAAGTGGACAAATAGATTGTTTTACGACCTATTAGGTATGACCTGCATCAATGCATGGATTCTTTACAAAAGAGTTAACCAAGATCAAGCAAAAAGAACAAAAATTACGAGTGATAGATTTCAGATTGAAAGTGTCAGATTCACTTTTCAATTATAAAAATGCATAAAAACATACTCTACTTCGTCGACGATCGAACGTAAAAACTGAAATCCAGAAACAAAGACATAAGCCGAATTCGCAAGTACCACCTCCCGAAGATGTGAGACTAGACGGACAACGAATATGTTTTGCAGTAAGTGTGAAATAGGTCTATGGCTCACGGCTGATAAAAACTGCTGTCTTAATTACCACACCCAATAAAAATAAATAACTCATTTATTTCTATATATATATATATATATATATATATATATATATATATATATATATATATATATATATATATATATATATATATATATATATATATATATATATATATATATATATATATATATATATATATATATATATATATATATATATATATATATATATATAT